>BHFT01033835.1:0-12424 GCA_004320025.1 Laticauda laticaudata
CCCTGCGTCCTCCCCGCGTCCGTGTTATCCGCTCCGGTTATGCAAATTTTTGCCCCTTTTGAGAGCAGATAACAATGGATGGAGCATTTTGCTCGTCTGCTGTGTCCTTTTTGCATCCGTTGGGCAGTGTGACATAGGCTTAACTTCCATTGTGTGTTTATGAGACTTTTACAAGTGACTTGAAGCTAAAATTCCTAGTGAAGATGTACATGAACCCCCAATAAAATTGAATTCTTTTAGAATAAATCAAACTCTTTAAATTAGAAGCATGTGAATATATCTTTCAAAGTAATCACCTGAAATAGAAAAGAAGTACAATACTTAGCTAATCCTACCTTTTATAGGAGTTATTTAGAGATATTATATCTTTCTGCAAGAGGTTCCCCCTAATAGGCCATGACTATATCCAGGGGGTAGCTGCCCTTTTTTCTTGGACATTTAGAAAGATGAGAAATGGGTGAAAGGTAAACAGAGAAGAAGCAGAACTCCTGTCCATGTCAGCTGCATTCTTCTCTGAGTTCTTTTTCCACTTAAATTGTTTAAATATTTAAAAATTGAAAAAAGGAGGCCAACTGGATTCCCATTCGCATCTAAATTCCACATTTCCTCTAACCTTTACATACCTCCTTGTTCACATTCTGTTCAAGTTATTTTTTTCACCTCAATGAGTATAGGAGAGTTACTTATCAACATAACTATCTTTGGATTGTGGAAACAAATAAGTTACAGTTTCTGTACATTTTAGAGAAAAATATGGAGAGCATGTAGGTTGAGTTTAAAATGTGTAACTTTTATGTAACATTTCAGGTTGACGACCTTTTCAGAAGAAAATTGGTGGCCATCAGCAGCAAAGAATCTTTCTGGAAAATTTAGAACACAAAAATGACAAAAATACATGATTTGACTGTGCCGTTTAGAATTTAAAGTTCATCTAAAAATCATTTAAATCTCATTATTGGGAAAGAAATTACTACTTTTGAAATGGATATGGGAAATTCAAACATTGTTGACATAAAAGAGCATAAATATTTACATGTATATAATGGTGAGTACTTGCTGATTCCAAGAAGTGTTTTGGTCCACAGAATCCTCTTAACAGGACAACCCAAGTCTTGCAGTTTGAACGGTAAAGAGTTTAATACCATCTATTCCCTCCCTCCTTTTTAAGTGTATTTGTGATCTTGGTGTTTTCAAACAGGGATTAAATCCTTTAAATATTAGTTCATTTTAAACATTTACTCTTCTTTGTTGATTGTGAATGAAACAGCAACTAATTAAGGATATGAAACAGCAACTAATTAACTTTTGTTGAGTGGACTTTATGGGGCTTAAGTTTTTCTTTCACTGCCTTGTTACACCCCTAAATTCAATACTAAGTAAGAAGCATTCAAAACCATGAAGGGTTACAGAACAGAATACAGAATAACAAAGTTGGAAAGGGCTTTGGAAGTCTTTTAGATTAACTCCTTGCTGAAACAAGACACCTTATAACATATCAGACAAATGGCTGTCCAATTTCTTCGTAAAAACCACGAGTGAAAGATCACTGACAATTTTTAGGAGCAATCTGGTCCATTTGTTAATTGTTCTCACTGTTGGAAAATTTATCCTTAGTTCTAGGTTGGATCTCTCCTTGACAGCTTTCCATTCTTTACTTGTTCTGTCCTCATGTGCTTTGAAGAATAGATTGCCTCTCTCTTCTCTGTGACAGTCCCTCAGTATACCGCTCTGTATTGCAGTTGTAAAGTCACACTTGGAATAGTGCATCCAGTCACCACAATACAAAAAAGATGTCAAGACTTGAGAAAGAGTGCAGAGAAAAGCAGCAAATATCATTACGGGTTTGCAGGCTAAAGCATACAATGAGTAGATGTAGGAACTTGGTATGTCTAAACTAATGAAGAGAAGGACTAAGGTTGACATTATAGCAGTCTTCCAATATTTGAGGGGCTGTCACAGAGAAGAGGGGGGCAATCTATTCTACAAACCACCTGAAACCAGGGCAAGAAGTAAAGGATGGAAGAGAGAGTCAACCTAGAATTAAGGAGAAATCCTTTTAAGTGAAAACAATCAGTGGCATGTCTTGCTTCCAAAACCTATGGAGGCTCACTGGAGGTAAGAAGAAATTGGACAGGCATTTGTTTGACATGGTATTATGTATCCTGCTTGAGCAGATGGTTGATCTAGGAGACCCCAAGGTCCCTTCCAACTCTGTTATTCTGTACTCTTTATTCTGTAAATAAACTCTTTTAGTCATCTAAATTAAGGGTCAAAGTCACTTGTGAAAATTGGCAGTTTCAATTATCCAAGATAGTGCAGACAATGGCTGCCTTGGTGAAATGGTCTCTAATGGTTTTTTTAATTCTTTATTCTTCTTTGCAATTCACTAAGGATTTTATACTCATGAGACCATCTGCTAAGAATTAGGCAATGTTTCCTTAAGGAGCAGCTTTCTGATTCCTCATCCCACCCCCTCTTTGTAAACACAGAAGAGATTCTAAATAATTCCCTGGTGCTATGGATTACAACAAACAAAGGAAAGAAGAGGCAGCACTGAAAAAGGAGACAAGGTAAATGAGTGGGAATTTTAAATAGACTAAGGAATGTTGGGGAAGCCCTCTCCCTTCAATCTTTCTGACTAATTTACACTCACTTGCTGACAAGATGGATGAAATACATCTTTTAAATAGATGGAATCCTGATTTCCACAATTCAGCTGTTTTTTGTTTTACTGAAACCTGGCTTAATGCACAAATTCATGGGGATAATACTATTTACATACCAGGATTTCAGATATTTACATCAGACAGAACTGAAGAGACAACAGATAAAACAAAGGGTGGAGGATGATGTTTATATATCAACAACAGCAGGTCTCAGTATATAATGTATAAATTATGTGATGAAAATTTAGAGTCTTTGCATATCAACTGTAAGCCATTTTATTCTCCATGTGAGTTATCCTCATTTCTCCTAATAGGCACGTATGTTCCTCCACAAATTTGTGTAAACAAGGCATTGCAAACTCTAGCTGATCAAATTATGGAAGCTGAAGCCAAACACCCAGATCCCTTCCCATCATTTTAAGAGATTTCAATCAAACAAATTTAAGGAAAGAGCCCCCAAAATATTTCCAGCATGTAAATTGTCCCACCAGAGGCAAAAATACTTTAGACCACTGCCACACAACAGTAAAATATGCTTACAGGTCTTTAGTATGAGCAGCTGTGGGACACTCTGATCACTGCATGATTCATCTTGTACCTGCTTACAGACAAAGACTTAAAACCATGAAACCGATAATTAAATCAGTGAGGACTTGGTCTGATGAGACAAAGCTGAAGCTCCAGGCTTGCCTTGATTGCACTGATTGGAATGCTTTTGAAGATACCTCTGCAGGCCTAGATGAGCTCACAGATACTGTAACATCATATGTCAGCTTCTGCAAAGACTTATGTGTATCAACAAGGAACTTGCAAATATATAGTAACAATAAACCTTGGTTCACAGCTAAACTTAAGCAGCTACATCGTTCCAAAGAGGAAGCCGACAGAAAAGATGACAGAATGTGATACAGTTAGGCCAGAAACATATTAACAAGAGAGATCAGAGCAGCAAAAAGAAGCTACTCTGAAATGTTAAGGAATCAGTTCTCAACAAATGAACCAGCAAACATGTGGAAAACTCTTAAAAACATCACTGGCTATCACAAAACTCCTTCCCAAGCAGAAGGAAATCAACAGCTAGCAGATGATGGTGTTAATATGGCTCTGCACTACATCCTACAACACCTTGAATCTCCAAATACCTATGCAAGGGTCCTCTTTGTAGACTTCAGTAGTTTCAGCATTTCAATGATAATCATATCCAGACATTCTTTCTTAACTAAATTAAACCCCAGCTGGCAGTAACTGACTACACTTATAAAGTGATCATAAGCTTCCTAAACAGCAGGTGAAACTAGGTATAATCACATCTGATAACCTGTAAAATTAACACAGGCCCCTCTCCCCCAAGGCTTGTGTGCCTTTCTCCATTTCTCCTAAATACGCAATCGACTGCCAATCTCAAAATGATCCCAACTGTTAAAATACTGAAGTTGCAGATGACACAACAGTGATTGGTCTCATTGAGACAATGATGAATCTGCATACAGACAGAGGTTGTACAACTTTGCCTCATGGTGCACCGGAACAATCTGGAACCTGAACATAGTCAAAAGCTGTAGAAATGGTGGTAGGACTTTGAAGGAAACCCCTGCCATACTACCAACATTCCTTACAATACTTATCAAAACCACAGTATCAACAGTAAGAGACCTTCAGATTTCTAGGTTCTAAAAGCACAACAAAGAATGTTCTTTCTGTGCCAACTCAGAAGCTGCAAACTTCGCAAAAAGCTGCTGATACAATTCTACTAACAGAGGAATTATTTGAGTCTGTCATCCGACATCTATAACTGTTCCTGATTTGGTTGTGCAAACCCACAGGACAGAAACAGACCTTCAGAGGATAATTAGGACTGTAGATAAAAACAAATTCTACCAACCTCCCTTCGCTGAGGGCTGTATACGTGCATGAGTCAAAAGAGGACGGTGTGAAAATATTTACAGACCCCTTAAATCTGGACATAAACTGTTTTAACTGCTTCCCTATGTTCTGTATGCATAACCGGCTTCAAATAATGCATTCCCATTGGCTGCTAATAGAACGATAAAGGGATTGGTTCCTTTTGAAGCGCAATCCCCTGGCCGCGGGAAGGCGGCAAAATTAAACCAACTGTCATTGCTGCAAGCCGGCCGGGCAAAAAGATTAAATGACCCGGCGGCGGCTTGAGCCAATGTTCCTCCTTTCTACATGCTGACTTAAAATAAAGACTTTGCTGTTGGAACCCGGGTCCTACCTCGTTTTTTCCGAACAAAACACTGGCGACGAGGATGGGGATCGTTCCTAAACAGCGAGACCCGAGCACAGCGGTGAAGAGAAAATTCCAGACGACAACGAAATTGGCTGGGAACAACGCACCGCCCGCACCTTTTAATCCGAACGAGGAAAGACTGGGTATTCGTATGCAGACACGCTTCCAGAATTGTACCTGGGAGAGCAACGAGATGGAAGACCATCCTTGCCGACAACGTAACGCAAAAGAGCCGGTTTTTCTAACGCACTGCGGACCGACCAATTTTCAAAATGGCAAAAGCCGCTGGCGAAGCCCGAGACGTTAACAGCTAACCTGGTCGCGAGCTCCAGAAACTAACTGAAGCCCCTTTCGATTAGAGCATCTAGGTCGTGAAGGCCGACTGTCTCGGTTGTCAGCCTCCCAACACACTACGCCACCAACGGTAATCAAACCTCAATAAGACGGCACGAAATTCTACCGGGAGAGACCTAGAAAGAAGGTGAGACGGTAGCACGACTTCGTGGCCGCACTCGCGACAGATAGGGGGAGAATGCGAATTCTCAAACTCGACGAAGGCTGATGAGGGACCGAGTAATCTTGGGGCTAAGCGATTCAGCGGCTACAAAGTAAGCTGCTGAACAAGCCGAAGATAACCCTAGTTTTGAGGCATCGCGGAAGCCAGCAGCTGCCCGGAAGCGCCGGCGAAAAAGTCGGCCGTTAACCCATGAGACAGCTGAAACAACGAGCAGGGACGAACAAATGCCGGCCACGAGGAGGAACCAATCTCCCGTTACCACCGCACACACGAAGACTATGGGGAGACATCCGAGTCAGACCGACGAAGACGACGAGGTCCACTCGCACGCATGCCGGCAAAGAAGAGCGCGAAAAGAAATTTTGGCGGAATGCCGCTGGCTGCGGAGGAACACCCGAGAGGGAAAGTGCAGATTTCTCGATGCCATCTGCAGAAGTTGCAAGAAACCGAGGGCAACAATCTCGAGAAGTCTGCAGGAAGAGAAGAAACTACAGCCCCGACGAGAGCGCCAATTTCCCGCCACCACCAGCCGACCCCGGCCGAGCGGAGAGAAAGGTGTCGCGAAACAAGCAAAACGGCAAACCAGAGAGAATACACATCCAAACTGTTTACAATAGGGAGCGCTAAGATGGAAAAGCCGGAAAAGAAAGTCCAATGTAACAGTGAAATTGAAAGGAAACCCTGCCGAAAATGGAGGTGGAACTCGGGATCCTTCGCATGTCTATGGTCTCGTGGAACACTATAAAAGCAACTAGTCCCTGGCATCGCGGACCGACAAGAACTAAAAAAGCAGCGGCTAACACTACAAGGACTACCTAGGGCAACGCGAATCCCCGGTAGTTGGCAATGGGCAAAATTCAAAGTCCTCGTATAAGCAGCACGCCCGAGATACTCCCGCTGACCATAGTCCGACCGAGACAGGCCGAGCTCCTGGGCATCGAATGGTTTCGGCCGTTGGCATTCAGGATGACCGGGATAGACCGAGTGACACAACAGACTGGGAGGAAGAACCTCCATCCGGCGAATTCCAGGACGTGTTTGACGGCTGCATTGGCAAGTACCTGCTAGGGGAAACCCTATTTCTTTCAGTGCTAGACCCACAAGTAGCCCCTAAAAGACTAAATAGCTCGGCGAGTTCCGTTTGCTTTAAAAGCAAAAATCGAGGAACAGCCTAAAGCAAAATTAGTAGCCCAGGGGGTGCTAGAGCCTGTAGACCATTGCCAAATTGGAAACGCGATAGTCACACCCGATTAAGCGCGACGGGTCAATCCGAAATCTGTGGTGACTACAAGGCGACCCCTTTGAACCACGCACTAAACAACAGAGCCGCATACCCGGTGCCAGTAGTTCCAGCACTTGCTACAATCTCTGGGGGGAGGAAGATTTTTGCCAAACTCGGACCTGGCACTCCAGCATACGCAACAAACTCCCAGTAGAAGAACCCCCCGAAACAGCGGAGGCACAGACTATAGTGACACACAATAGGGGCATTCAGATGCAGAGACTCCAATTTGGAGTCAGTGTAAGCACAGGCGTTTTTCAACCAAGCCTCATGGATACGCCTCCTAAACGGGGCATACAAGGAGTCGTACGCGTACTTCGACGACCGTACCCTAATGCATCAGCAAAAAACGAAAACCAAATTAAACAGAACTTAAAAAAAAGGTACTAACCAAATTCAGGGAAGCTGGACTAAAAGTAAAACAAGAAAAGTGCTGCCTGGCCAAAAAGAGCGTCGAATTTCTGGGTTCTATTTAATAGACAGAGAGGGTATACCCCACCGAAAAGAAACAAAGCCATAAATAACGCACTCACGAGGCGCAAAGACGAAACGCGCGTTTACGTTTCTCGGTCTAATAAACTTTTAGCAACGTATTCTACCAAATAAGGCCACAAATAGCAGAACAGTACAAACCGGCTACTAGCACAAAAAAGCAATTTGGACTTGGGGGCACAAAGAAAGAAAAGCTTTTCAAACAAAATAAAAAGATTGCTAACCTCGAATACCGTCCTCAATGCCAATTTCAAGCGACACCCTTACACTGAGAGTGACCTGCGACACCATACCGTTTGGAAGTCGGAGCCATGCTGAGCCACCAAGCTTCCAGACGGAAGAGGGCGCCCCGTTCGCATACTACTCAAAAACTCTAATCAAAAGCCGAGCGGAACTACAGCCAACTGGACAGAGAGGTCCCTAAGCAAATTGTCGCTGGGGTAAATGAACGTTTTTCAATGATACCTGTACGGGCGGGGCTTTCTTCAAAATTGTCAGCTAGAACCCACAGGAACCACTACTGGTGGGATTTTGGCGGGAAACAAACCGCACACCAAACATCATGTCCACCAAACATGGACTAAGGTGGTCTGGAGTTTCTAGCAGCCTTAACCATACAACCTAGTACACCGGCCAGGGAAGCAAATCTCGACAATGCGGACGACTTTAAAGCAGAGCGCCATTGCCTAGCAACGGAAAGAAGACCCGGCAACCAAAACCAGATGACGCGCCCTACAAATAGAGATCATGCCTCCGATTCTACAATCTCCGCGAACAGATGTCGCCCAAGAGCCACGGCAAAAGACCCATTGACTGCCTCCGAATACTGAACTGGAGGTAGTGTAGAGGCTGGCCCGGAAATATACAAAAAAAGCGAGACCTTTTAAAGCCCTTGCCCGGACCAGACAGAGCGCGAACCTATCTATTAGAGAAGGGATGTCTAGCGTGAGGGATGAGCGGGTAGTCATCCAAACAAATTACAAACAAGGGTTCTGAACATGTTGCACGAGGGACACCTCGGGAGTTGTTAAAATGAAAAGCCTCGCAAGGAGCTATGTCCTGCGTGGCCGGCATGGTGATGAAGAGACACTTGGAATATGTAAGGGTCACCTCATGACAAATGCCAGAGAGCCAGACCAACTCACCCAGGCACCTATAAAGGGACTGGGAAAAAAATACGAAGGGGCCCCCTGGTGCGCCGGGATCCATATCAGACTTCGCAGGCCCCAACTAAGGGACACCAACGTTTCCTCGTGATTGCTCGTGGAACGCATACTCAATAGTGGCTAGAGGTGAAAATCATGAGCCATCAACGACAACGAATGGTGATAAAGTGACCCTAGACATAACTTTTTGCGACCCCACGGCCTGCCAGACGAAAAAAAAAAAAAAAAAGGTATAGTGTCCGATAACGGACCTCAACTAACCAGCCTACCATTCGAGAGCAATAGCCCGTAGCCTCCCGCTAGGTATAGACATGCCCCTCACGAAGCGCCGCCGCTCCGCAGCAACCGGTAGGGCTGAAAGAATGGTCAGGTTTTACCAAGGAGGGCCTAGAAAGATGTGACAATGGGGACATCCAAACCTAAAATAAACAGGTTGCTTCACAGCCGGTCAGGCCAACGACATAACACGCAAGTACCACAACCAACAAAACCCATCAAGAACTTACTGATGGGTCAGAAAACTCAAGAGTCGCAGCTAGATCGGAACCTAACACCCAAACTTCCACCAGAAAACCCCCCTGACCTCCTCCACACGACTCAGAGGAGTTTTAAATTGGCGACCTGGTATATGCGCACGCCCAAAAATTTTATGCGCGTTGACACCCCACTGTGGGTAGCCGGAGCAAAATCACAGAGAACTAACAGGCGCCAAAGTCGTACCGATTAACGGTAGTATGAATGGCAGGGAAGTGGAAGCGCACATTCGACCAGCTCCGGTCACCGAAACTTAGAAAGGAGCAATGAAAACACAAACGCAACTACGAACAAAAGAGAGGAATATTCCAAACGCAAAGAGGGGGGAGAAAGCAACGAAAAATAATAAAGAACCGTCCGTAAAACAACGCCGATAACAAACAATCAAAAAAGAGGCAAAAACGAAGACTCACTGTTGGTGAAAGAAAATTTGCATGAAAGAATCCCACCGAAGGGCAGCCGCCGACTCAACCTGCCTGGTAAGGAACGGGAGGGAGGCGGCGAAAGCCGCCGGCCGGCAAAGCAACTATCAGGCGGCGGGCATGAATGCAGGCCTCACCCTTCCACCGACGGTTCCAGAGAGAAGAGGGCAGAGAAAGCAGCAACACCCTCCTTCGAACCGGTGCGAAGAACAACGCGAACAAATGAACCGACGCAGTGTCAAGTGCGAGCCCGAAGCAAGCCCCGCCTAACTTGCGAGACTTACGTCACAACGTAAGACTGAAACCAAAGAGGGGGAAGGGTGTTCTGGTATGGCAAATAACCGCTTTCAAATAATGCATTCCGATTGGCTGCTAAGAACGATAAGGGATTGGTTCCTTTTGAACCAATCCCCTGCAGCCGGGAAGGCGGCAAAATTAATACAACTGTTCATGTGGCTGGCAGCCGGCCGGGCAAAGATATAAACAAGACTGCGGGCATGCGGCTTTTGCAGCCCGAAATTGTTTTCTCTTTCCTAGCATGCTGATTAAATATAAGACTTTGCTGTTGAACCCGGTCTACCTCGTGTTTTTCCGAACAAAACACTTCAAAACAATGCTATAGAGACTGCAAGCACCAGAAACAACTAAGACACAAGAATAGTTTTTTCCAAAATGCCATCGCTCTGCTAAACAATAATTCCCCTCTACAGATGGTTCAACTATTTCAAGTCTTGTCACTACTATTACTATTTAGACCTTCTCACCCCTCCTTGTCACCCCTCCCCTCCACTTGTGACTATATGAACCATAACTTGTCCGTTGTATCCTTTTGATTCATATGGATTGTTTCCTGGTATGATTTGATTGCTGTTGTATCTTGATGATTCTTGACTTCTTGATGAATGTATCTTTTCTTTTATGTACACTGAGAGCATTTGCACCAAAACAAATTCCTTGTGTGTCCAATCACACTTAGCCAATAAAGAATAAAGATTTCTATTCAAAAGGGCTATGCATTTTTATTATGGATTGGAGATTGCACTTTATGATCTTTTATTAATCAAGCTGACATAGGAAGAAAAGATGGACAATTACAGTACAAATATATTGTATAATTAAATAATGCATATGTTTGGAATAGTGATGTGACAGGATTTAAGAAAAAAGTTATATGTGGTGGTGTTATTGAAGAATGCTGAATGTAAGATGCCTATAAAATATATAAGGGAATTTGTATGTTAAAGCAGTATGAATAATGTTGAATTTCTATATAATTTGGAAATTTAGCAGTAGGATACTTATAAACATGTCAGAGACCAGATATAAATCAAAGCTTCCCAATGCATTTGGACTAGTGAGCACATCAGCAATTGTGGGCACGCATCCTAAATGCCTGCTGGGATTGGTACTCCTATTAACTAAAGATGGCCATAGATTCACTAGTTACAAAGCCCTAATTTATTCATCTGCTACCTGCCATCCATTCTAGCTCTTCTGTATACACTGAGTATTTCCTATTCCTCCTACTTATATTTGTTCCTTTCCTGAGCAGGCACAACTCCAAATCACCAGGTCTATTATTTTTATTATTCCAAGGTGAAGAATGGTTAGTATTGCAACATGCCAGCCTCCGCTTTCATTTTAATTAACTTTTTAAAACCTGCAACAATCTAAAGGAACAGATAACCTTTTGGATATCAGCTGAAATGACCAGTTGCTCCCTGTCAGGGCTTCATTACTATAGTGAGGGTCCTGCTATAGAATGACTGATACATTACTATTTGATACACTCCCTCTAACACAGGGGTCACCAACCTTTTGGACCTCAGGGACCAACAAACTCATACTTTTAAATCCCAAGGACCACTAATACATTTTTTAAAAAAGATAATATATTTAATATAAAAATTATTTTATATTAAATATAAATTTAATATTAAACATTAATATATATATTCTTATTTAATTATAACAAAATCATAAATGCTTAATCATAACTGTTGGGCAGAGCAAAGGGAAAGGAGAGGCCTCTCTCATCCTTTGGGGAGAAAGAGGGAGGATTTAATACTAAAGAAGCCACATGGTGCCTGGAAGCTGACACGGTCTGAACTGGGAGGAACCAGCTCCCCCTCAAATGGAAGAAAAGCAGAGTCCCCCAGATCTAGTCTCTGATCATTTCATATCTCCCCCAAGTCAGAAGAAACCTCTCCTTTTGCCAGGTGTGGCTGACTGGAGTTGGGGGAGAGAAGGAGGGACAGGCTGGAAGTGCCCAGGAAGACAGGATCCTAATAAGTAGGTAACGCCCCCCCCTTCGGCCTCCATGCAAGAGGACTCCCTGAGGGGGACGTCCTCCAGGTTTCTCCCACCACTTCCAAGCAGAGAAGGATCCCTCCCTGTGTGAAGGCTGAAGGGGGGGGTTGAGCCCCGAAAAGCTCGAGCTCTCACCTGCACAAACAGGCTGGTTATTAGGAGCCCATCTTCCTCAGTGCTCTTTTGGTCTGGGCATTTGGTCTACCCCCCTACCCCATGCCAAAGGAAAGTCAGACGAGCTTCTCCTTCCCTCCTACCCTTCCCTCTGCTCCCTTCCCCCCACTCAATCCTACTTTGGGATAGAGGAAGGTGCGCTGGAAATGTGTGTTGGGATTTCCAACATGCATTTCTCTTCACTCGCCCACAGTTCTTCGCATTCTTCCAGACCTGGTTTGCTGAGGGGGGAGAGTGTTGTGGTTAGCTGACAGCAGGTACAGATGGCTGAGGAGAGTGAGGCTTCTGATGAGGGGCCAGGACCATCAGGTAGTGGACTGTTGCCTTCAGAGATTGTGGGGACTGGCAGCAGTGATAAAGAGGTTCCTGTGCTTGTGCCAAGTGCACATGCATGAAGGATTGCTCAGAGAAAATAACAATTACTGTAGCACAGGTGACTCAGGAGTAAGGCTGCTGAGATAATGGCGCCTTCATCAAGAGGATAAAAGCTAGGTTTGGAAAAGCGTTCTTTCCAGACTGCAAAGAAGCTCTGAAACTCAACTGGTGGACATCTTAGTTCATGTTTGGAGAATCTTGTAAATTAGTTCTTATCTCTGGGTTTTTGGTAGCC
>BHFT01033836.1:0-18255 GCA_004320025.1 Laticauda laticaudata
TTATCTTTACTGTTGCAAATAAAGACTTTTACTGTTGGAACCCGGTCTACCTCGCGTTTTTCCGGACGGAACAATAACACAAAAGGGTGAACATAAATGACAACAAATTTAAATAAATCATGAAATCTGGAGAAGTATAACAGTACCATATAAGTTGTAAAGTCATTGACAATGGTTTGAAAAATAAATACCATTTGATTTTGGGATTATTTTTAAAAATCAATCAATTTCATAAGTGTTAGGTTGCACAATATCCCTTGAACATTGATGTTCTTTAAAAAAAATTAAATGCAGTTTAGAAAATTATGAGTAAAATTCCCGAAATCACTAGTGATAAAATGAAATGCTGCAAGAGAAATTTTATAATCCATATTTCTTCCTGGACCATCATTATTGTTGATTTTAATCTACAAAGTGTCTTAAATTTCATCACTTCATCAAATGGAAGAAGCTGAGCAATAACTATTTCTTGTAATTACCTACTGAATGTTAACAATTAAAGACTACGTAACATCTCTAGAAGAAGACTCTACACATAAACATCACTAGATAGATAACATCAAATTGACTATACTATACAAGCAAAGCTGGAAGAGTTCTACTCAGGCCAAAGAAACTAGAGCTAAAGCTGACTTCAACTCAGAACATGAAATAAAGATGGAAAACAAAATAATCAAGCCAATAAAATATAATCTCATCAATATTCCAGATGAGTATACAGTGAAGGTAGATGACAAATTAAACTGAGTAGATTTGATAAATCTGTGCCTGAAGAATGCTGCAGCAAGGTATTATTATTATTAAGGATAACATAGTTAAAAATATTCTGCATTGTAAAAAGCAAAAGATAATGAAATTGTCACCTAATATTTTCAAAGTAGCTGAGCAAAGTTTTAAAGTTATAAAGAAAAACTTTCCCAACTAAATTCTAGGTGGAGGTAAGAAGGAATAAGAATATAATTTTAAATATGCAGTGCACTCTATTGAATGAGAAAATAAAGTGTTTTATTTAAGAAAATCACAGGCAACTTTTTAAAAAAGATGTACATTCTACAAAGCAAAGAAAAGAAAGATCAACTGAATAAAAAATACAAACAAGTGATGATACAAATATACAAAATTTGTATGCAAAGGTGAGCTAAAAAAATGCTACTACTGCCCTGATATGTTTAAAGATATGAAAACTACATTAAAATAGGATTTGGAAAATGAAATGTCTTATAAAAACTGCTAATATCAAAGCTACAGGAGTTAATGAAATATCAACAGAACCGTTAAAATTGTGCACAATGATGCTATAAATGGCTGCTTGCAGCTGTAAGCAGGTAAGAAAAACAGCAGTGTCCCCAAAAATTGAAAAAAAAGCTATCTACATTCTAATGCCAGAGAGCAGAGTGGAATGCTGAATCTTCTGAACTGTTGCATTTATCTCACATGCTAGTAAATTAATTCTCAAGATTTTGTATTCCAAGATTTTAACAATACATGGGCTGAGAATTATTAGAGGTACAAGCTGGCTTCAGAAGATGAAAAAGTTTCTGGACTCTCATTAAAGACAACTGATGAATAATAGAAAGAACAAGGGTGTTCCAATCATATATTTATATTTTGCTTTATTAATCACTCTAAGTCTTTTAAAACTATGTCCTTAAATGTGCAAAACCCTTAATATCATGGATTTATAAGACTAATTCATCTACACATTGAAGAGTTTTTAGGCCTATTAGCAAACAGTAGAATATAGAGTTGGTTGAAGGTGAGATAAAAGCAAGCAAAAATATTTTTATGATCCAAGTTTAGCTCAGCTATACTCCAATAATATGCAAGTAGGTGAGTTTCACCAAGCATGTCTACATTTTTTGAAGAATTTGACTGAAAACACAAATCAAATAATACAATAATAAAAGGAGTTTCCTTTCTCAAGCCTTAAACTGCAAGTATCATTTTTAAGGACCTAATTGCTAGGCAAAACAAAGCTCCTAACCCTTCAGATAACAGTGTTTCAAAGATACAGATGGGATCAATATTTTTTCTAAATGTTAGCTCTAATCAATCCTAACATGTACATTTGTATAGATTATGATACAGGTTTAATATTATATGCACTTTTTGAATTCCATCCCTATTTATTCTTTCTATTCTAGAATTAAGAAAGTCTTATGGGTATTAACATTTTTCTTCTCTCTCACTCATGGGAAAACATTTTTCTTCTCTCTCACTCATGGGAAAATAAACCATTGGTAATCTTTTCTTTCATCACCTTCAAGCCCAATGAGTTTTCTACCACTTCAGCAATCTTTTTACAGGTCATTCCTTTTGCTGAATCACCTATGAATTAATGAGTCTTCAACAGTGCAAGCTCTGCCTAATCCTTTTCAGGATCACTAGCCACATTTCCTTTGGATTCAAATCAACAGTTCAACTTCAATATCCACTGCAGGAGTATAAATCCATTTTGGTCATTGTAGCTGCCTACTACTGCCTTCATCTGCACATTTCTTTTTCTTGGACTTCCTTTTGAGGGTCTCTTAAAATTTTGCCAATGTGGTGTCTGATACTGATACCAGCCCATTTGCTACCCTTTTCCTATCAGAATAATATTCCTGGAGGATCTCGGTGAATATTCACTCTCAATTCTTGCATAAATTGCTTTTTTATAAAGTGACTACAAAGTGCTTTCTTTGGATGTCTACATGGATACATGTGAACAGTCAGCAAGAATCCATGGCTGGAAGCAGACTCATCATAGACAGAAAGTTGAGGGAGTTTTTGTATTCTGAGCTAAAAAGAACTCCACAAAAGCTGTGAATATAAATATGAAATAAAGAGATGTACTTCTTGAAAAAAACACTGTGAAGCTACTATCAAAGTGTAAAGATGTTGTTAAATTGATGGCCTTCCTATAATAATTTTATAATTCTGAAATATTTTATTAAGAAGGCTTAAGCTTTCCAGACATGTGCACATACAAACACAAGACTCTTCATAACAACCATACTCATATATTTTTCTCCAATCCTTGTATTCTGCAATAATGACATTGTCCCTATACTGAAGCACTATTTGGATTAGGAACAAAGTAGAAGCCTGATGCTGTCCTTCATATTTAATTCAGGATAAATTAGGGAAAGTGACTGAAACAGTTAATAATAAATTTAGGCTGCTTCCAAGACAGGGTCTGAGAGAAGGGCATCCTGGGGATATGATCTTTTAAAATGTTTACAAGTTATCATGATAAGCAAAACATGAGAATGAATTCATAAATATGGCAATTTTAAATTATTTCTCTTGATGAAGTGAGATGCCTGATGAGTTTCCATTTCTCCGGGAAAAGTTGGCAGCCCATAGCTCACAGAGCAGCATATAGTCTGCAAATTACAGATGGTTCTTTCCATCAGCATAAAATATAATGGATGCCCATTCCATTTAGGAGACAGAACTTTGCCTTATCCTTTCTTCCCTGGATCACATTGCTCATCCTCACAGCTGAAAATATGACTTTATTGATCTTTGGAACAAGTTAGTATGCTTTCATGGTTGATTTGCCCAACATCATCCAACTGCCTTCAAGTATGAATAGAATTTAATTTTAGTGCACCTGCAGTCCTTGGTAGATAAACTGACTGAATCCTGCTAAGTCAAGAAAAGGCTAGACTAAGAGAAAGAAATTATTTCTCTTTCTATCCATTCTGCCAAACCTTTCCCAACAAATAAGATTATACCTTCAATAAATAAATAGGACTAGAGGTGTGCAGTTTAAAGCCCTGCAGGTTACCAAAATCACTCAAATTCCTCCTCCATGTGACAAAGAATATTCCAATGAAGAGGGGCTTATTCAGCTTTTTAATAAAATGTTAATTTCCTACCAGTTCACTTGATTTAGTTTAAACTTTCCTCAGTACAAGGCAAGTGTACAGTACAAGTACAAAAATGTGAATATATATGTATCTTCAATAAATGGTAAGCAGCAAATTTACGTCCCAAAGCAAGGAAGGAACATGGTTGATTGTTAATGAGCACATTTCCGAATGCTGAATTTTGTAACCAAGATGACATTATTTGTTGTTCAAAAGGGAAATATCAGAAATCTTTTGAGAAGATTAAAAGATGAAGAACTACAATCTTCTGAAATAAGTAGCCTTTGTAGGCTATGTAGCTTTTTCTTCAAGTCAACAAGAACTGGGAAGTTAAAAAATACAAATTTCTGAATATCTACTTGATGATATTGGTAATGTTAAGGCAAAATCAGTATAGGTTTCTGGGGGAAAATAACTCCACAAGTTAAAACTGAATTTCCTGGAAAAATGTTATGCATATAATTTGTATCTATTAATTTGCCCTAGTTTAACTACAGTAAAATCAAGAAGCCAAAGATGTATATGCTCTTAAAAGAAATCAGAGCTGTCTTTCATTTGCCCTACTGATAACAACTCTCTTAGTTTACAATACTTGTGCCAAGTTATTTTGGAGAATATCACCACACAATTCACCAGGGGGTCTTTCTGAATAATATTTTTTTCTAAAAGCTTTATAAGTTGCCATTTACATTAAATTTTTCTTAGGTGGTATGTAGCAAAATTAAAACCATTTAAAAAGTCATACAAAATAGAAGAATGATACAAATAACAATAAAATCACATGAATATTTAAAACCAAAGTAACATGCAAGTGCATAAAATACTGCCTTAGTTAAAAGGTAAAGTTATCCTTTACCATACTCTTGAAGGACTATAATAGTGGGTGTAATATATGTCTTTTGAACAAAAATAGATGTATACAGAACTTGAGATACTCATATTGCTTAACATACAATAGCTCAAGAAAAATGAATATCATTTAAATGAGTATACCAGTTAGCCACCAATTAACTGTAACATTTCAAAAATTATATCAGTTATAACAATACAAGAAGTTGTATTTAATACGAGCTTAGAGCAGCATAATATTTGAAATTTCTTATCTCCACTCCTGCAGCTTCACAAAGGGTTTCACCAACCCTCCATGCATGGAGGGGAAATTCTTTGGCAGGCTGCAGCTGCCTGAAGAAGGATTTCAGCTGCTTTCTGTTCCCTCTGCTTGCAACCTTTCCTGCCAGTTTCCCCATTTACTTTCTGCGGAAGCCAAAAGAGAAGATTGCAAATATCATTCATATGACTGTTGGGCACTTGGCAACCATCATAAATGCAAACAGATTGACAAGCACCCAGACCACGACCACATGATTGCAGGGGTATGTGAGTACAACATTTTGCAACAGTTGGAAGTAATTTGCTGGTCATAAAGCATTATTTCTGAAGCCATTGTTAATTCAAAAATTCATTAAGTGAATAATCATCAGGAAAGACCTACTTCTATACTATCTATTTATTTCCAAACCCCAAAAAATGTACAGAATTGATATGAAATGTTAATAGATAGGCCTTTGTAAACATATTTTGGAATAACATAAAATATAAATACACAAACTTATTATAATGCTGAATAATGGTAGCAGCTTGCCCACACATATTACAACTATTCTAGCTCATAGTAGAGGAGAAACTATAGGATTCCAATCAGCAGAAGGAAATACTGTTTGGGAAAATCAGTATCATTCTATTACTGCAACTCTGTTCTATTTATAGAAAGCATTTCAAAGTAATCTCTGCTACTGCCTATATCAAGTAGCACAATTACATCTGCAGGACAAGCATTTTATAGCATGTATGGCCCTTGGTTCTAAGCCAGGAAGACAAAAGGAGTGAAAGGGATGACAAAGATTGAGGGCTGAATAGAATTGTGCAAAGGTGCCAAATAGAGCAACCCATAATAAATACTAATGTGCATGGGGTTATGATGATAGAATGCTCAAACATTTCATGGCAACTATTATGATTAGACCTGTATTATCATCAAGGTGACAGCAGTTCATTGACTATATTTTCTGGCTATGAAGAGCCTAGTAATCCATTTGTTTGTTTGTTTTTAGCAAAACTGAAAAGTGACCCAGTATTTGGGGGCCAACCTTCTCAATGAGTGTCCTTCAGTCTACAAGTCTGCTGCATATTTCACCATGGCTATGTCTGACCTTAGCTGGGGTATGCAGATGAGAAAGCAGGACCTGTGTACATTTGCTGGCTCTGTCCAATCCTAATTATAAAATTTATAATTATTTTTATAATTATATGCCAGCTCAATCATAATCATAGTTTCTGGATCATTATAGTTTGCAGGCCCCCATAGTTAGGTGATCACTCTGACCTAAAATCAGAGAGACGACATAAATGTATAATGTAATGTATGAACCCACAAATGATCCATATTTTTATTGCATTTTACCATGAGCAATTCAAATACATTTATAAATGGCAGTTTGTTAAGGACAATACAATAGCAGATAGGGTCCACTGGGGCACAAGAATGTTTTAGACTCCAGGAATGTGTACATTCATTCATAGCACAAATGTTCACTTTAATATGTTTACATTCAATATTTTATTTTAAAAATGATTTTGGTCATATATAGGGATCTACTCCTTCTCATAGCATTTAAACCTCTGTTTTTATATAAAAATCATTCTGTTTTATAAAACCAGATCTAAGCTAAACTGTAGGTTCTTCATGGGACTTATTTTGAATAATTTCCAGATTGTACCTATCCAACAAGGTCTACATTGGGTTCATAATGTATTTTTGGACATTACTCAAAATACAGCTCACATCTTTAAAGCACTAAATATTTGAGGGCCAGCATTGTTTTTTGACTGCTTCCTCCCATTCCAACCTACTTCTATTATCTTTGTTACCTGTTTCCAGTTTTCATAATCATCTTCATTGTTGTTTTCAATTGTTACTAGCTAGTCTGAGTGGCTGTGATTATTGGAAGTATAATTTATAAATAAATTGTTTCAGCAGAAAAAAAATTCAGAACATTTGTAACAGGAAAGATTCTAAGCTACTTTAACATTAATTTGAAGGCAATTATTTTCCAGTCAACATGACATTTAGCCTTCTACAACAGCAGAAAGGATTGGCAGATTGCCAGGATGAGTGTAGAATGTCAGCTTTATGACTATCATTTTTTTGTAGGAGTACTGTATCCTTTCAACTGAACACTGTTCTTCATTGGATGTATTGGGAACTCTCCCTAAAACAGTTGTATTGAGTGAATGATTGAGTGTTTATGTTTAAGTTATTGTGGACATTCAACAATCAAATAGGTAGACTTTCTCCGTGCAATTTATCCCTAACCTGGTCCTTCGTGTTTTTTGTAAACTGAATCTATCTGACTTGTGGATGGTCAGTCCTGAAACCTTATAGCATTTCTGCCTGAGCAAGGGGTTGGATTGGAAGACCTCCAAGGTCCCGTGGAAGGAAAGAAAAGAAGGGGTTAACTCTTATTCTGTTAACTCCTTCTTTTCTTTCCTTCCATGCTTACACTAAACTTCTCATTATTTACAATTAGCAATATACAAGCTTAGTACAAAGATCACACTCCTTTTCACCCCTCTCAAGCCTAAGTCAAAACACATCATCATACATCTCCCCTCCCAGCTCCCCTCCCAAAGCTGATAAAAAGAGATAATTGCTACTATCCAAGGAGATAATTTCATGAGCTCTGAGTATAATTGTTATAATAGTGACAGTCGTGGGGAAGGTATGGGGAGCAGGTTTTCAGCAGGATAATTTTATTTACATGGAGAAATTGAGACTTGAAGTAGTTTGTAATTGGAGAAACCTGGATAGAATGTCAAACCAATTAAAAATATTGACATAGTGAGTCTGGATACTTTGTAGATTTGGAGTAAAACATATTTGGATCAAAAAATTAAATCCAGTCCTTTGGGCACCAAGGCTCAAGAGAAAATAGATGAAGATTAAAAAGTATTTATTTTTAAAGTGTAATAAATATATTGCAACTGATTTTGACAAATTATTTTTAACGAAAAGGAATACTTAGGCAAGTATACAACCATTTTATCCTAGTGGAGTTCTGAAGTTGAAATTGAAAAAAAATAAGTAGATCTTTTCCAGAATTTGGTAAAGTTTATTTGAATATAAAGCTATCCATGGGTCTTACATTACACAATTATAATGTAATTACAATTAATTCTTACATTACAAGAATGGTTATGTGACTGTAACATTAAATTGATATCTGAAGAAACCAAAACCAAAATCTATTATATATTTCACAAAAAAAGATGATGGCTAAGATTAAGATCAGGGAGATCAAGGTTTCATTCTTAACCAAAGAGCTCACTTAATGACTACCAGTAGATAAATCAATTCATAGGATTGCTGTGTTTGGAAAATATTGGAGGAGGAAGTCCCTCTTTTTTTGTTCTTAAAGAAAGACAAAGATATATACGCCCACATAAACATACATGTAGACATTGATCTACAAACACATATACATCAATGGTGGTATTCAGCAGGTTCTGACCAGTTCTGGAGAACCAGTAGTGGAAATTTTGAGTAATTCGGAGAACCGGCAATATCACCTCTGACTGGAGATTTTACAGTATCCTTCCCTTGCCACGCCCATCAAGCCACGCCCACAGAACTGGTGGTAAAAATAATTGAATCCCACCACTGATATACATACATTACATTAAAGTAATTGACTTCAAAACAATTGAATAATTCCACAGCTAGTTTAAATACCCTCATCACTGGCAATTTAAAGTTAAAACCTTATTATTATGTTTCAGATCACTATATTGCATACAATGTCTTGGGACTGAGTTAGTTAATATATTTAATAAACAAACAAATAAACCAATAAATCCTTAAAAACAGGCATTGCCAGTCCTATGGGTATAGCCATTAATGTCATAATAATGGTACAACAATGGTACAGACAGGCTAGCTAAAAATCAAGATTTGAGAACTGTACATTTCATTAGTGAAAGAGAGTGCTATATGTCAGATAGTTCATGAGAAATACTTTTATATACTCCACACAGTGTGTAACAGTATCTGCAGTATGAGATCAGAATGTTTCTATGACAACTGTTAGAACATATAAAAACAGGTGAATAAAATATTAATTGTGATAGTAGCCAAATAACTAATGCTTTCCAAATTGTATTTTCAAATTTAAAGAAATTCTCATATCTATAATTTTTAAAGTGGATAAATCACAAGCAAAAATCGATTTTATCCTGTAAATGTATTTTATTTCAAAGTGATTGCTTAAGAGCATATGCTACTAAGGTTAACCAACAGTAAAATATTTCAAAAAAGTTACAATTTTCTCTGCTCTACTTCATGAGTTATTATAGATATGGGGTAGGTTTGGTTTTTATATAGAGCTCTCTTGAGTTCAATAAACAAATTTGCCATTATTATTTTCGTACTCTTTGGACTTGGTAGGATATCAGACTGTCTTTGGAGGTCTTCAGAATAGCTTACATTATCAAATGAAACATGACAGAGAAAAAAAAAACCTTTCCTAATCATGTTATAAAAAATGTCATCTTGACACTGTCATGGTCTAAGGAAATATGACATCAAATTTCTTTCTAAAGTAGTAACTTCTAATAAAAATTGATTTTGTTCTTAAATTGTTGGTTCTTAGTTCAAAGAAATGAGAATGTTGCTTGTTATCCCATCAACCTTATGAATAAAAACACACACATTTAAATATGAAAAATATAAGGGGATTACTCCTTCTTTAAAGGCATTAAATTACACTTTGCTCCTTGAAACTAGGACATTATAGAAAGTACTAAGCCTCACATGTTGGGAATATAACAAATATACAGTATATTGGAAATGCCTTTCCTTGGTTTAGACTGACTTGATCAACAGGGAAATAATTCATTAACTGAAAACTTAGATGGGTATTCTCTGGGTGGGCAAGAGTAGCACATGATAAAGTATAAAAGCTAAAGTGATGATGCAAAATATATTATACCAGTATCCTAAGGTCCTATATTTTTAATATTGGGATTTATTTTTCTTTTTAATTGCATTAAAACCTTTTAGGGCCTACTCTACACTTGAGATACAAATTTTTGAACCTCAAAATGTTAAGAACCTGACCCCATTTATCAGCATTTAAGTTTGGAAGTGGGTTGGGGAGGCTTATGAGTCATATCTAACTACAGATATGGCCTTGGAAGAATAGTTGAAGTACTAATCGGATGAATAAAATATTTATAGTTTGCAAATCCTTCCATCAATGACTTTCAAAAAAATAAGAAACTTTATTTAGTATTCATTCATATTGGCTGTCAGTATTGCTCATCTTGGTCAGGCTCTGAGGATACTTTGAGGTGCTGTACCTTCAGTGTTTAATATTTTAATTAAGTTATAAATTAAAATACAAAATACAAAAGTAAATAGGAAGATACAGTGGGAGAGGGAGAGGGGGAGAGAAAAGTGAGAAGAAACTGGGGAAAAGAAAAAAAAAGAAACACTGACTTTCAAGTTCCAACTCCCTCTGTTTTAGTAAAAAAAAGCATGAACATCAAACTATAACTTTTTGTTTTTCCATAATAATATAAACTAGCCATTTCAACAAAAACATATCAATCTAATAAGTAAAACCTAAAATTAAAGTTTCATTTTTTCTACTTCAAGCACAAAGTTCAGAAGCAGTCTCCATAGGGAAACAAAGGTACTTATATTGCTTACTTCAGGGGCTGTACCTTGGAATGGAAATGTACAAGATGGAGATGAGTTGTACCAAGTTGTGACATTCATTATTTTTATCACAAACAGTGAGACCAAGGCTCTGGACTGAGAAACAAAAACATTATTCCATTCCTGAGGACAGCATGCCTGATACCTTCCAACTGAGCATCAAGGTATCATCACTGCCAGGCAAGGAGGGGGGGGGCTTAATTGCTTCCTCCCCACATCCCTTGTTTCTCTACTCTCTGCTGCCAATTATACACACAGTTTCTGCTTTAAACTCAAGGTATTTAATGCAGTCAAGGAATCTTCAACTGAAATAACACAAAAACAATTTGTAAACTAAGGCTTCTGTTTTAAATATTCCGAAAAGCAAGGCCACAGAGCTTTTTTTTTCCCCCAGAACCACTTGTGAGGGACAATTCAGGGAGAATCTAAGACCATGTACCAGGCAGATATTCCAACTGCCCAGAAAGAATTTCAAAAAGGCAAATTATTTGTCACAAAGCCAGTCAGATAGATATCCTGTTTTATAGCCATGATTGCTAACTTGTCTACTTTATTGAATCATATATCTTTCTTTCAAGTAGACATTTCAACTCCTGTTGCTTTATCTTTTGTAATTGTGATATTTTCCATGATCTGGGACCTGCTTAACATGGTTCCTGGGTCAGTTGGCCCATCCTGAATTGGTATTTCCTCAACTATTCATACACTGTGTTTTGGTAATTCGTATGTTGCAAGATGAAAGTTTACCTGACCAAGCTCCTCAACTTCTGAATCTGAAGAATCAGACTGAGTCCTAACTGCTTCCTTGCTACAAACAGCTGTCTCGTGTCTGCTTCAGATAGGAAGCCATGACAGCATTCCAACATCCTTCAGGTGCATCAGACAAAAACTCAACTAGGATGGAAATGGCAGGACCCACAGATCTTCTATGTACAATGGCTTGGACATGGCTTGGACAGAAGCATGTAGGAGGGGCCTTTGGAATGTCAAGGAAATACTACACAAAATATTTTCTGCCACTTAACGATTTTACTACATATCTTTCATCATTTTCTTCATCATCCTCTTTTCTTTTAATCAAGAATATACAAAAAAATTACAAGGCTTTCCTATATCTTATGCTGAAGAACTGCTTCATTTTTGTCACTATAAGTAAGTAGTTCAAATCCTAACCTTTCTTTTTTCAGGTATAACGCAAAGCTGGCTTTTCAAATTCTTGTTAGCATTCACATACAGTGTATATACAGAGTGTTATCCAAATGGGCATGATTTGGAAAGCAATGGCATTCAAATATTCCATTAATACTTGATTTATACTTGTGTGATTTATTCAGCAGTTTGTATGGTTAATTCAGAAAGTATAGTATAAGGGGACCTTACCATGTAAGCCAGGGACATCTAACTCACATCATCACGGTGGCATCACCTGACGTATTGGGACTTTCCACTCCCTTCATTAACCGGGCATGGGCATGGTCAGCGTCTGGCCTGCAGGCCAGGAATTTGACAGCCCTAATATAAGTTAAGAAGGAAAAAGACCAAAACATATCCTTTGTAGCAACCAACTTCCAGATAAGCAGAGATTAATTGCAGACAAACTGCAGAGCAGAAAACAAAACTATACTCAAGGAATTGTTAAGTAAAAAACCACACACACCCAACACTGGCAAGATAAGTGTTATGCTGTGGTCCAAGGAAAAGATGGAGAAGCTGTCAACAGTTAATTCCTTTATTACGGAACACCAACCCAGAAAAATCCCTGTCTGACAGTTCTCCTTTTATAGGAGCTGTCAGACAGCCAACCAATCAGCTCAAAGTATTTTCCTGCCCGATAGGCGGGCGGGAGTGAAAACTTACTCCTTTCCTAGTACATAACACTAAGCTACCGTATATTAATAGGGAGCAAAAACTACCACCGATAATGTTATCTAGTTAGGTAATGAAACATCTGCTAGCAAAGGGAGCACCAAGGTTTTTCTCCCTTCAGTTTTTTAAACTCAGAGTATAACTATCACTATTTTCTCTGCATACAAGCAATTAAAGCCAGATTAATTTACCATGCTACTAGTTTATAGATTTCTACTGACGATATGTTTAGACAAGCATTCTGTTTTCTTGTCCTTCACTTTTTCAATCTGTTATGAATGTAATGTGTCTATTGTATGCTTTTCAGTTCCTTTGTGGTTGTCATGGCATTGGAAATGCATAATACTGAAGAGAATGTGCTCACACAATATCTTTTGAGGATATTTATAGCCATTCTGAGACCTGATTTCTCTTTGTACTTTCATGGCTAAGACTAAAAATACCTTGATAATTCATTATGCTGAAATGAGAAGGCTTCATGAAACTTGTGCTATAATTACAAGCATAAGGCCTTGGGACAGAAGAAAAAGGAAATGATGTTTCCACTATAGGGAAAGAAAAAAACTAGTACTTTGTGACTTATCTGAAATATAGTAAATTGTACCCCAGCAATTTGTTTGGAATTTTCACAGCTCCCCTGTTTGGCACATTTTTGCTTTCTTCATATATTGGGTTGATATTTGATCTTTGCTTAAAAATAGCTTTGATCAGATATTAGCAATCATAAGCAGGATCCCACTGAATAGTTTGAGGATGATAATTTACAACTGAAATTAACAGGCTATGGCATTCTAGAACACTCCTCTGATTTTCAGATGTAGGCTTTTTCACCTGAGTTTTATTTGCATCTTTAACCTTCTATCCCTTAAACAGTAACATCAAAAACTGAAAATGTCAGCCATGTCATCTGGAAGACATCACCGAAACTGTAGATATGCTTCCTCTGCAGACTCAGTACAGAAAAGTTATGTCAGTTTGTATTCTCCCCTCTGTAAAAGGAGAGATAACTGTTGGTATGCTTGGGAGAAATATATAGAAAAATCACTGAAGACACCAAGGGAGAAAGTAAAGTTAATAGATAAGGACTTCAGAGATGGGTGGTTGAAAGAATGATTGTGGATTGCAGTTAACTGATTGAAAATGATCTACCTAAACAGAGTTCATTGCCATATGACCTCCTCAAGGCCTCAAAATGAATGAAACCACAACCTTTGAAAATAAATATCCTTTTGGGGGGAAGGGTTGAATATAGCCAAAAGGAAGATATGGATCTTTAATGAACAGTGAAGAATCCAGAGCGATATAAATAATATTGTTGATGTCAAACAATAGGTGATAATATTAAGACAAAACGAAACTATTGGTTAATGTTTCAAATCCTGATTTGCAACAGCAGTGTGATCAGCATTAAGCATTTAATGATTAATTTTAGATTTTAATATTTTGAAATATTGTTTTAAAAGTAAAGTTTAATAAAATAGTCTGCATTCATGCATGTTAAACCACTTCAGTATAGTTGTGTATTTTTCCTCTTAAAGGTCACTGGATGCTCACAATTTTTGGCACATTTTCAGCAAGAAAATAATTCTTAAATGCCAAAAATCAAAATGACTGATTTGCAGTAGCTGAAGACATTTCTCATACTGATTAAATTAAGGCTAACCTTACAGGTATTTCATCTTTGTTTTATAATTCATTAGCCGAGAAAATAATTATGTGTTCTCTTTAGGGTAAAAATGAATATGTACATTATTTAATTGTGGCTTCTATAAGAAAACTATCTGGAAAAGGCATAACTAGAGTTCATGTAACATAATAATTGAAAATCAGTAGTTCAGGAAATTATATCCAAATTTACAAAAAATATAACGAATTGTTTCTGTTCTTCGAGTTATTATCTCTCTTCCCTTTCTGTTTTCAAAGCTAAAGTTTTCAGATGCAGATTGCAAAACTTCAGTTAACCATCCTGCAACAGGATGATATAAATTAGCCTAACTCCTGACTGCCATCCAATATCAACTTAGAGTTTTGCATATGATGCCTACAGCTTTTAGAATAGGTTTCAAATATCAAAGAAACATATCTGAGTTTTCTGACAAGAGAATATGCAAATCCCCCAAAAAATTATGGTTGCAGATCAGAGGTGATATTCAACAGGTTCTGACCAGTTCTGGAGAACCGGTAGCAGAAATTTTGATAAATTCAGAGAACCAGCAAATCCCACCTCTGACTGGAGATTTTACAGTATCCTTCCCCTGCCACGCCCACCAAGCCACGCACATGGTACCTGTAGTAAAAAAAATTGAATCCCATCACTGATTCCTCTCCAATAAAGGTCAGTTCATCTGTATTTATCTTTTTACAGTCATCACATGAAGAGTTAGCAAGGCAGCTGCTGAAGATGAAATCATGTAGATATAACAAAATATGAAGTGTTCCATCTGGAAAGAAGCGCATGAGACCGGGTTCCAAACAACAAGTCTTTATTTCAAACCACTAGGCAAAAGATACGGAACATAACCCAAGCCGCGGCAGCCCTTTATATAGTGGCTTTCCTGCCGGCTTGTGGCCAATGACACTTGTTTAATTCTTCCCGCCACTTGGCAGCTTCCCGGATTGGTTCCTAGCGAACCAATCTGTAAGTGGCCTTTTCGGCCAATCAGAATGAGGGATTTGGAACCTACCAAGTTCCATACAAAACACCCCCTCCCCCTTTAGTTCAGTCTAACGTGGGTGATGTAGTCGTGCAGGTAGGTGGGGCTTTTCCTAGTTCTAGTTGACCTGCGCAGCTCAGTCTTGTTTTGGTCTTCAAGGCAGTTCGGACGGTAATGATCGCCTGCTTCTTCTCGACCTTCTCCATGGAAACCTCCTGGAAGGGTTGAATCAAGCCATGCCGCTCCCACCTGAGTCTCCTCGGCTGGTTGAAGATGGTTCCGCCGCTCCCTCCTGGTTTGGCTGGGTTTGGTTGAGCTTGGCCTGGCTGCCACTTTCCAGGAGGCCTCGGCTTCGCTCTCCGCTCTCCTGAACTTCTTTCTTGGGGTTCATCTAACCATGAGTGGATTTTTGTTTTGGTTAGAATTGTTCGTTTTAGCAGAGTTGGTGTCTTGTTATGGAGGTTTCATCTCTCCTTTTTTTATTTATTTGTAACTTTCCCTGCCTCCTTGGTTGTTTATAATCAATCGGAATTTTATATTTTTTGTTTGCGGCAGTTTGTCTTTCGAGATTGCGGGGAACGAAGCTGGTCTATGTGCCTCTTCCATTCCTCCCATTGTCTAAACGTTAGTTGGTAGGACTGGGGGCTGTTGACTTGTGTGATGGTGGCTGGCGAACCATAGAGGTCCCTGGTAAAGTTCTTGGCATAGACTAGGTCGGCCAATTTTGAAGTAACGGTACTTGCTGGAGAGAGTCGGGGGCTTGTCCCCATGTGGTAAGTGGGGTGTAACCTGTCCAGGTAGGACCGTAGTTCTACCCATTTAAAAGTTTCAGGCCGGGCTTTTATTTGTAAGTTGGCCACTAGGGTAATATACAACATGCCGGACGTCTTCTTGGAGGCTGCTCGGATTACCACCCTGTCACCCCATAAAATGCACCCCTTTTCAATATGACAAGTTCAGTCTGTCTGGGCTAGGAAAGGTTTAAAAGTCTCAGTTACATTTTCTTCCGGCCAGCCCTTTACCTAGACCCAGTTCAGTATGGTGTGCTTGTCAAAGGGTGCTTTGGCTGTGGCTCTCGCGACATTTGCTGCAGTCAGCGGCAGCTCTGGGAGGTCTCAAACTGAAATGTGGAGGTGTTGGGGTAGGATCGTCCTCTGTGTGAGCGGGCATGGGGGAACGGCTGCAGGGTGTCGGCGTTGCGAGATTGCTTTGCCAGGTCTGTGGAAGTAGTGTGGTAGAGATAGGGCAGTGAGGAATTCAGACGCACTCGTCATTCTAGGAGAACAGAATGTTCGGGTTGGCTTGTTTTCCGGCTAGGATTCCAGGGAGAGGCTTTGTGGTTGGTTATGATAGAAAAAAGGGTCCCTGACGCCAAAAGGTGAGGCATCACAGGTGACTGTCAGAGGCAGGGGTTGCTAAGACTGGATAAGAATTGGTGTCTGATGTTAATAGGATCCTTAATACCTTGGAAGGCAGTTTTTTTTATCTAGGCAGTCGATGTAGGGGTTCTGGCTATTGTAGCCTTATTGGGGCAGGAACACGTTGTAAAAATTTATGAGGCTAGGGAAAGCCTGGAGATATGGTTTTTGTTTTTGGGTCTGGGAAGCTATCTTTTGATCACGCTTCACCTTTTTTTTCTGTGGGGTGGAAATGCCTTCTCATCAATTAAATAGCCCGCAAAATTTCCAACCAGTTAGTGGCCAGTTCACAATTTTTTCCTTTTTAACTTTTAGGCCTGATTTTCTAAAAGCGTGTTAAGACTTCTCTAACCTGGTCTCATAGCGGTTGGGCATTTTTTTTTGCTGAGACCAGTACATTCTCGAAGTAATGGGACGACACCTTTGATTCATTTAGTAGGCATTCCAGAGCTTTGAAACGCCTGGGGCAACGCTAACACCGAATTTGGAGGCAGTTACATTTGAATGCCCCTCTATGTGTTATTATCATTTGTGCCTCTGGCTGTTATGGGATAAATGGGTAGCTGTTGATAAGCTGTGCTAGGTCAAGGTTTGTGTGAATATTTTCCTCCTTAGGCGAGTGCAGTAAATTTGCACTACTGGCACTGGTTATGCGCTTTGTTGGAGCGCGTGTTCAGGGTTGGCCTTATAGTCTCCACAGATGCACACTGACCCGATCTGGCTTCACAGTGTGTGATGATAGGGGTTTTTCCCATTTGGTGTGTGCAATTTGGTTCTAAACACCCTTGAGCTATCAACTTATTCAGCTGTTTGTCAAATTTTCGTTTAACGTGGCGAATGGGACGCACATCCTAGCCTTTAAATGAATGGGGGCTATTTTTCGGGGTCTAAGGCTAAATGAAATTGGGGTCCCTGGTACTTGCAAGCCCATCGAAAACATCTTGGAATTCTTGGAGAGGCTCTCCTCCCAGTTGGATTGTAGTGATGGCGGTTTGATCCGGTCATCCGATTCCAGGGGCGCAAACCCATTCAATTCCTAATAGGCTAGGGTGGTTGCGGTCACGATGGTCAGAGGCAAGATTTTGGTGTGGTGTTTTTAATTCAACTAAAAAATGTCCAAGGCCAACTACTGGGATTCGATTTCCTGATAGTCTTTTACAGTAGTTTTTTGTTTCTTTAGTTCTCATCTGCTTAATGTCGTAATCACGGCGCCAGATGGTATTCCAGGATACCATCGATAGGAACAACCCTGAGTTGAACTTCCATCTCACAGGGTCCCCCCTCAATCGCGTCACCTCTAATCAACAACCTTCTTTCCACTTTCCAACCTGGCATTGTCGATGATGACTGTCTAATGTGTTTCTTCCCTGTCCCGGTTGCTTCTCATTTGGTTCCATCTGTTGCCAAGCTTTTCTGGTCATCGTGTCTGGGGGGGGGGGTTGCTGCCGCATCTTTTTTGGACTATTGCTCTTTTGTGTGCGGCAGACGCCTTTCGACTGTGCCCCCTTTTATTACAGCGATGGCATCATTCTGTTGAGGAAACCTGCATTCAGACCGCGGGTGATTGCATTCCGCAGCCCGCACATTGAAATTCCCACCGATTCCCCCTCTTTTTCCCGCCATTTTCTATCTGACATAGATTCTATGGACCTCTTCGTTGTTGTCTTCGGTATGCACTCTGGTTT
>BHFT01033837.1:0-20157 GCA_004320025.1 Laticauda laticaudata
GAACATTTTTCTCATCCGCTGTGTCCTTTTTACAAACATTTTGCATCCGTCGGCCAGTGTGACAGGGCCTTAAGGTTTTGTGTGGCAAGCTTCAGGGGTAATAATCCATCAAAGCTACATCCCTAACAACCAAATTTGTATTATTGTATTTATTCACAAAAAGGACCGACCTGAATTTAGGATAATTCCTGCACCACTGAATAAAATTAGTCAGAAAAAAATTATATCTGTTTTTATTACTTTTAGAAGATTATTTTAAAAATTTAAATTATTAAGGGGAGAACTAAACCCTTTTTTGAGGGGGGTAATCGGAATACTTAGAGCAGCTATGTAGGTGGACATTTCCATTGACTTCAATTAAAAGATATCAATTTTAAACCAAGCTTTTATCAGGTCTCTTTGAAACTTGCTGGAGTGAGTGAGTGAGTGAGGATGGCAAAGATTCTATAGCATCTTTATAATATAATGATGCTTGTTGTGTTCCTTCTGATTCCTGCCAGAATAATTCCCAAAGTTGAATTTGCCTTCCATAGTAATATCTCAACATCAGTGAAATAAACTTTTTAGTGGACTTTCTATCATGACATCAAGTTCTTTTTCCTGGATGATTAAGACTACCGTTTAAGATACACTCAGTTGGGAAGCAAATCTCAGTTAGCCAATGATGCACACACCCTGGCCAACTTTTTCTTCATGGACACGTTACAAAAGTAATAAATAAAATCACAATAACTGATTAATTGACACACAGATACACACGTTAATTAATATGATTACTCTCCAGTCTTGCGTTTCATTATTTCCACATAAAAAGTTACAATTTCTTAACAACCTGTGGGATCTTCTGGAGGTCACATCCAGATTTAGGGCAACCTTAAGGCCCCACCTATGTCTTCCACTCAAGTGGCTGTTGTGAGGTGCTTTGCAGGCATTTGCACTTAAGAACAGCAAGCCTATAAATATTATGTCATATAAAATAGGAAGGAACCCAGAAGTGGTATTCAGCAAGTTCTGACCAGTTCTGTAGAACCGGTAGCGGAAATTTTGAGTAGTTTGGAGAACTGGCAAATAGCACCTCTGACTGGCCCTGCCGCCATCTATTCTCTGCCTCCCAAGTCCCAGCTGATCAGCTGGGTCTTCTTTTGTTGCCCTGCACAGGAGAATGGAGCTGGAAAGCAGGTTAGTGGGATGGGGAGGGAATGGAGATTTTGCAGTATCCTTCCCCTGCCACGCCCACCAAACCACACCCACATAACTGGTAGTAAATTTTTTTGAATCCCAACACTGAAGGAATCGTGTCGATGGATGGATATGCACCCATCCAGGCTTCAGAATGAGCTCTTAGCAGAGAAGGTTAATAAGAGCATTCCAGACCCATCTCACCTTTGCTTTGCTAATCCCCTCATCTATATTAATCTTCCAGGGTACTTTTTTAGTAGCTCAGTGTTTGGTGTTTAGGGGGAATCCAGGGACAGAAAAAGAAGCTGTTGCTGTGCTGGGCTATGCACTCTCTAAATTGAGAGCGTTAATAATAGCTCAGACCTCAAAATATAAGTTGTAACTCTTATAAAAGCTTGTGAACAAATGAAACAGATGTCCATGGAAAATACATCCAGTCACTTCCTCCAACAGCTGCTGTTGTATCCTTATTATTTTTTTTCTCCCAGTAAATTTTTTTAGAGTTCACCTGTTGGGGACAAACAAACAGCAGGACATGCACATTTTCCTTCTCCTTGCTGCTGCTGTTCACTCCAGAAAGCGAAAGAGCTTGAGATGCACCAAAGCAGGGGGGAAATATTGCTGACCTGGTACGCAAATTCCGGCAGCCAATAAAAGAAGATTTTCCAAATAGCCTGATTCACTGGAAAGAAATGAATTTTATTTCATTCATTTGGTGATTGATTTTTGTTTTTGTTTATAGTCATTTTAACTTGGAGCCTGGCCAGGGATTTAGGGAAATACCCAGCATTTGGCAAGGATAGAAGTAGCATGTTGGCTCAAGGCATGACAGCAAAAAAAAAAAAAAAAAAAAAANAAAAAAAAAAAAAAAAAAAAAGGCAAAGGGGTGAATCAGCTCCAACTTGGAAAGGGCAAACATGAACAGTTGAAAATGAGGATTAAGAGCCAGAACACTTACATTTGCTCTGGGTAGTAACAAGATTTCTCCACCCAATCCAAGGCTTTGTCCCTTCTAGTTATATCAAAGCAGTTAGTTCAGTAACAGAATAACAGAGTTGGAAGGAACCTTGGAAGTCTTCTAGTCCAACCCCCAGCTCAAGCAGGAGATTACAAATTATTTTTTATTGGTTATAACCAGAGGTGGTATTCAGCCAGTTCTAGACAGGCTCTAGAGAACCATAAGCAGAAATTTTGAGTAGTTCAGAGAACCGGTAAATACCACCTCTGACTGGCCCCACCCCATCTATTCTCTGCCTCCTGAGTCCCAGCTGATCATCTGGGTCTTTGTTTGTTGCCCTGCACAGGAGAATGGAGCTGGAAAGCAGGTTAGTGGGGTGGGGTAAGAATGAGGATTTTACAGTATCCTTCCCCTGGAGTGGGGTAGAAATGGAAATTTTACAGTATCCTTCCCCTGCCATGCCCACCAAGCCACACCACACCCACCAAGCCACTCCCATAGTACCGGTAGTAAAAAAAAAATTGAATACCACCATTGTATATAAGCACTAACTTTAGTTCTACTATTATTTTAGGCAACAGTTGATGTACATTATGATAAATTACTTATATATTTAACTTAAATATTTAGGGACAATATTACAATATTATGATGGAGGTGCCATCATTGCCGAAGTATTTTGTTGCTCTTGTTAATTAGATGCATATATGATCCTTATTCGTATATTAGAGTAGAACACATAATGCCTGTACCAGCCTGTCCTCCTAATGTTATTTTCCTTTTATTACATTCCTTTTATTCTGGACAATTCATGGCTTCCATGTGCTATGCAATTGTGATATTATTGGCTTCACCTCTGGGACATGGCTAAGTGAAGACTGAAGCTCACCTAGATAAGCAGAGAAAATAAAGCTTGGCATTTTTCCATAGGTTCTGTCAATGGCCTAGAAGAAATTCAGACTGGGCTTGTTGCTACTGTGTGAATGAACGAGAATGAATGAATGAACTAGAGTGTAAAAAACTTTCCAAGAAGAATATGGGAAATAGGGAACTCTTGATCTCTGCTTTCTCTAAGGAATTGGTGGACCAGACAATGTGCAAGACTAAAGGAATGATGGTTCAAATTTGTGCCTCTTTCCAAGAAAATAATTTAACTTTTTTTTTAAAAAAAGCATGGCAGTAAATACAGTTTACGACTGAACTATTTTTGGCTGTGCAAAACAAGCAAGGCACATGCCTCTCATTCTTATTAAGAGCTCAACGGACAGCACTGTATTGCTTGTCATTACTAACTATTGTGTTAGCAATAACACAGAGCCTCAAATAATGGGAGAGGCTCCAGTGAGTCCAAATAGAATTACTTCTTCTTGGACATTACATGATCATTTTAATCAAAAGCAGAAAATAAAATGATGGAGTACTAGTGACACACAGCTGATACTAGCCAATAGTAGACAGAGATTAATTGTCCTTTCATTAATCAGCTGCTACTTCTGAATGAGCTTCAAAGACAGGTGTGTGCATTTCTTTTGCTGAAGTTCAAACAGTACCATAGTGGGCCTCCATAATGGATTACAACCTGCAATAGAGTTAAGCAAGAATTCTGTCAACACAAATTAAACTTTAACTTTGGATGTAGGAGCATTTATTTTCTACGAAAGTATGTATTCAGAGCTGGGTAGTTTAAGGGACATTCACAAGTATTCTTAAATATAAGATAGCTATACTCCACAAGCCACCTCTGGATATGACTTGAGATCAGTGGTGGGATTAAAATAATTTAACAACCGGTTCTCTACCCTAATGATTTCTTCCAACAACCAGTTCACCAAACTGCTCAGAAAGTTAACAAGTGGTTCTCCCGAACTTGTGCGGACTGGCTGAATCCCACCACTGCTTGAGATCTTGGGAAGGGATCTCATAATTGTAATATGGAATTTTCTCTTCTCAAAACCACCTTTTTAGACTTTAATGCAAATTACTCAGATTGTAAACCAGAGACAGAGATAAAAATTCTTGTGTCATTTATTTTAAAGATCAATTTATTGCAATGATTCATGCTCTGAGAATGACAGAATATATGACAATTGTCTACTAGATGTGGACCATCTATAGTGACAGTTCTCTGTGTATCTATTATAGAGAGATAGATCCAATAATATTAATGCTGAATCCAGAATGTGGCTTCACTAGTCGATCCTTAAAATCTCTTCTGATTCAATTAATTTAATTTTAATAATCTTAAAATAGCACTTAGGTGACATAATAGCTGACATATGTGGAAATGGCCTGGGGAAATTGGTCAGTGTTGTATACCTGAACATCTGTATCAATCCAGAATTTGGTGAAGGTAGTAAGCTATTCCTCCACCTAGCATTTTATGTATTTATTTATATCTCACTTTTATTATTTTTATAAATAACCCAGTGGTGAACAAATCTGATACTCCCTCCCCCTCCTATTTTCTTAACAACAACAACCCTATGAGATGAGTTGGGATGAAAAAAGGAATGGTCTAAAACAGTGTTCACCAACCTTTTGGACCTCAGGGACCACCGAACTCATAATTTTAAATCCTGCAGACAAGAGATCCTGGGAAAATCCCAAAAAAAGTTTGCAGAAAAATTCCCCATCCCATTTTTCTACCAATTGATCATACTTTATTTGAGATCACAGGACACTGTCTCCAGCTCCATCTCAGTGGGAAAGAGAGAGAGAGACTTTTGGCTTTATGCAAGGAAAGCAGCAGAAGCAGCAGAAGTCTTTTTCTCTCCCCCAAACTCCACCAGAAATGAGTCTTTGTGAGACTTGTCATGCCGGTGCAGCCTCTTGGAGCAGGATGCCTTGCAGGGTCCCAAAGACTCATTTGTGGTGGAGTTTGGAGGAGAGAAAGAAAGACTTTTGCTGATTTCCTTACATGCAGCCAAAAGCAGAAGAAGAAAGAAGCAGAAAGAAGCAGCCCGGTGGCTAGGCCAGGTGTGTGGGATGAGTGGGGCAAGTTCCCCCCCTTCCTTTCCTCCCTCTCCTCACTACTTGTGTTGTTTGCAATGCAAAGCGACACAAGCCTTGTGTTCCTGTGGGCCATTTGGGTGGTGTAACCTTGTGTTTCTGTGCAGATTGGATTAATTGCTTTGGGGGGGTGCTTTGGGGGTGACATTTCTCTGCAGACCACCAAAATTTTCTTATGGACCACCAGTGGTCCCCAGCCCACTGGTTGGCGACCACTGGTCTGGAATCACCTCGTCAACTTTCAAACCTAAGGTGGAACTAGAACTCACGATCTCCTGATTTCTAACCTGTTGCCTTAATCTCTAGACCAAACTGTCTCTTTCATGCTCAAATTACAGTGACTATTGTTGGAAGGAAAGTGAACACGTAAAATCATGCAATTACAATACAAAGAACTACAATACTGTTTGGATTAATATCAAGAACCTATCCCTAGCTTCCTAATTATTTTAAAACTAGTGGCCTTTTAAAACAAGATCTACTTGATCTACTTGATTCAAACTGCCCTTACTCTTGTGTTCCTTATACAGATGTGTCAGGAAAGGATCAGATAGATTTCTTTCTCAAATCACAAACAGTGATCTGACTTATTTCTCATGAATGTCCTTTTTTTTTTTTTTTGGTATTGTTCAAATCTGAATATATAAGCTGCTGAAACCAGCTCTGAGTTAATTTGCAATTTAAAATTGGTCCCCTTTGGAGAGCCAACCAAGATGTTGAGTGTTGAACACTGGAGGCTGTGCTTCTAGATTATGCTGAGACAGCCTGGTTTAGGACCGGTCTCAAATTCTCATCTTCATTTCAGCTGTTAGGTATCAGCATTTTTCTTCTTATACTTTGTTCTCCACCTTGATTATAATAAAGCTGTATAGGAACTGAGATGAGGGTCCTCTGATACAAGACAGAACATTTTCATTAACACCTACTGAGAAACGGGTGATAATTTTCAAGGAGACCCAGCAATAGTTTTCACGACAAATATTGAGTCTCATTCCTTCAACAAGTTCATTTGCCTTTCTGTGTCTACAGAGCCAGTGGTACATGTTCCAAGGGCCATCTTTTTGGTTTGGGCTAACAAGATGATGGGAGGGATCTAACACACATGACTACTTTCTTTGCCCTGATTCCATTATGTCTCAGCACAGCATTGGGTTATGGATTTTGTGGTTATTTTTATTGTTATCATCATCCCTTCCCAGAGGGAGGCAAGCTCTTCTCCTCAGTTCTCCTGTTTAACATGACCTTAAACAAGCTCATAAGAATTGCCTTTCTTTAAATATATATTCAATGGCTGGGTGGGAAAAATATTAGAGATGTTAGTGATAAAATGTGGGCTCTGTTCCTCATTTCAATAGTCTTTAATATGTTGTGCCTTAAGAATAGTTTGTTTTCTTGTGACAGTCTTATATATGAGCCAGCAGTGTGCAGCAGCAGCCAAAAAAGCTAATGCAATCCTAGGTTACATTAACAGAGGGATACAATCAAGATCAAGTGAGGAATTAATACCACTCTATAAAGCCTTAGTAAGACCACACCTAGAGTACTGCATCCAGTTTTGGTCACCACACTATAAAAAGAAATTGAGATTATAGAAAAAGTACAGAGAAGAGCAACCAGGATGATTAGGGGACTGGAGACTAAAACATATGAAGAACAATTACAGGAACTGGGCATAGCTAGTCTAGTGAAGAGAATGACTGGGGAGGCATGATAGAAGTCTTCCAATATTTGAGGGGCTGCTGCAGGGAGGAAGGGGTCAAGCTATTTTCTAAAGCTCCTGTAGGCCAGACAAGGAATAATGGATGGAAACTGAAGAAGGAGAGATTTAACCTGGAAATAAGGAGAAACTTTCTGATAGTGAGAACAATCAACCAATGGAACAGTTACCCTCAGAAGTTGTGGGAGTGCCATCACTTGAGACTTTCAAGAAGACTCCCATCTGTCAGAAATGGTGTAGGATCTCCTGCTTGGGCAGGGGGATGGATCCCCATAGTCGGAGTCGGACACTTTCAAATAACTTTCAAGGAACACTCAGAAATGTTTTACTTCTATCAAAGAAGATTCTTTGACTTCAAAGCAAAATAAGCTACATCATCTTTATTAGTTCACCCTTGTGGGTGTAGAACCCTTTTAATCCAGTCCTGAAATTTTGTCTTGGAATGTTCATGTCATCCAAATGGAAAGAATTATCACAGCAGTGAGGTACTTTAAAAAAAACTCCTCAAATTAATCACAGAGCCATGCTTGGCTCCATTTCCCATTTTACCAGTCATATTAAATATATTCTATGAAAAATGATTATTTACTGATAAAAGGCAGACTGAAAACAATGGTGCATGCCAGCCCCTACAATGTTCTGTCCCTTAGTATCATATTGTTACACTATAATATATAAATTTTCTCCATGCTTCCACTGGATAGAGAATTAGAAAAATTTCACAGAAAGAAAAGTTGTCAATTCATATTTACAATTGCTTTTCTTTTATGTTTTGTTAATTGTAAAATAACGCAGTTCTAAAAAAACAAAAAAATTCAACCCACAGGAAAATTTCCAAATTCTTTTTGTACAACAAAACCCATAAAACTGAAACTTTAAATCAACTTAATTAGGAAACTTAATTAGGAAACAATTTTTTATATGAATCATCTACAGGCAGAGATCTCAATAGCAGTATTTTATTACTGGACTAATGTGTATATTAACCAATATATACTGTATCCAATTAATAATCAATCAAGGATACCTTGACAGGAAATGATGGTAGGACAATTATTGTAGTTTGTGGAATTTTAGAGAAGCATTATGCTTTGTTCAAACCATTGGACATAATTCCATCAGAGGCATCTCCATCAAGTGATTGGGAAAGCTATACCCTTTTGAACTCTGCCTAAACACACGCCTTACCATCTCCAGGTTAATCTGAAAGACCACTGCAAAGTTACAGGGATGGCATCAGATACAATATATGACAATTATTTTATTTAATTTTGCTTTTTTTTCTTTTAAAACTTGTGACTGGAATTTGAAATTGGTCAGCTAAATCTGAAATAGGTGTTTTTTTTTCTTTTTAAATGATTGAATATATCTGTCTGACTCCCTCAATTTCTTTCCAACGGTCTGTACTCCCCAGTCACTTTCATGAATTTTCATCTTGTTTGTTATTTTCTTTTAAAACACATCAAAAGGATGTCTCCTCTCCCATCCCCAAAGTTATTGAATAACTTACATTGTAAATATAATTTCTTCTTCTTTTCCCCGCCTTTGAGTTAATGTTGATTCCTGGCAACTGCCTGGAAAAATCCCTGCAGTCTTCTTGGCAAGATTTCAGAAGGGGTTTGCTCTTATCTCATTCCTAGGCTGATAGAGAATGACCTGTCCAAGCTCACCCAAATGGTTTCATGTCTCAGTCAATTTTAGAACTCCTGGTCTTCTTGCTTCTAGACTGGTGCTTTTAACACTACACTAAGCTGACTGTACTATTAGATCTTATAATGGGCTGTAAGATTAACCTCAAGGAACAGGAAGTAGAGCTTTAACCAAGAAGAGCAGTCAGATAAGGAAAGACCAAAGCAGAAATATAATTTGACAAATAGTCTCAGGCATGAGCCTGCCTAGTTATCTTGAATGAAAAGGCAGGGAAGAGACAGGCACATTCATATTATAAGATTCTGTTACTGTAACCTGTAATGTATATTGGCATTCATAACTTTTTTTTCTTTTGAACTAACTCCAAGGACTGACAGATCTAGGTTACAAAAGCCCACTGGAAGGGCATCAAAGTGCTAGAATGCATGATGGTTTCTTTACTGCCATCTAGTGGTTGTCTGGATTCCTGCAGCCCAAATCTTGTCGCTCTGATTCATATTTTTCTGACACTAAAACTTATTGTTCTCAGCAAAGTAATTATTTTGCTGAACAATAAATCTCATTTTTGTGAGAACAGCATTCAGCTAAACAATGCCATCTATTAATCATTCGTCAAACAGCTCTGCATGCTTGTTTGTTTGCCTAGTTCATTCCCCTCTTTCTCTCTCCCAAGGCTGTTTTACAGCCCATCCATTCCCTTAAGTCCTATTATATTTTATCCCTTGTATTTATGAACAGGAAACAGTAGCCTCTGCCAGTGCCACCTTCATTAACAATTAGCATATCTTTTGTAGAAAAAAGTTTGGCAAAATCTCCCTGCCTTTTTTCTCTTCCTGGCTGTAACAGGTTGTTTTTGTTTTCCTTAAGATGCAATGCCATTTCCCGTTGTTGTTGTTAAGAGCACTAAATACTTTCCCGAGTATTGTGCAAAAGTTTTCTGGCTATTATCCCATATCCAGCATGTTAAAAGCATGGGGATTTCTGTTATATTTGAAAGAATGGATGGCAAAATACTTCCAGAAAAAATCTGAGAAAAGTGACGGATTAAACATGGTATTTGAACAATTTTCCTGTCTTCGTGCTGGAAATTTTCAGGCCAACAAGGGCACATTGACAAAAATGAAATAATTAAATTAAGATATGTAACAGAAAACCCAAATGCTCATGTTAGCCTCATGTAATTTGTGAACCACCAAGCTGGACACCTCTCACTAGCTAAATACTTACAGGAACTGGCAACACAGGTTCTTCACTAACAATGTCAAATTGCAAGAAAACCCAGCAGGTTGACTGAAACCTTTGGAGGCTAGTTCTGATGGGTCATGTGTGAATTCATGTGTTAGAAGTAAGTAAGAGTAAATAGATTAAAAGTACGAGATTATAAAAAGACCCTGCTAATCTAATCCTTCTGGGTCACAATGACCAAGCAGGAAGCTAAAAGGTAGCAAGTATGGTGTTATGATTGAAACCTAATCTTAACTGATCCAGAAGAGTGAGGACTTAATTACCTGAATCTGAGTAATGACAAGACAAAGTTTTCTTTCAGTGCAGTTGAGGACAGAAGTGGTTTAAGAAGAAAGAAACAGGACTCTCTGACTAAGAGGTCAGTGCTACAATAGCATGGTATTATTACCCTGTTTCTCCAACAATACGGCCTCCCCCAATAGAAAGTCCCAGCATGTTTTATAGGCATAAGATGAAATTAAGCCCCTCCCCCAAATTAAGGCCTATATTAAAACATGCAAAATGGGGGGAAATGGTGGGGGGGCTTGCCGCTAGGAAATACTTTTGTTGCACACCCAAATATAGTGCTGCCTGCATTGACCCCGATACTAAGTGCCTCACCAACGCCGAGGTCAACATCCCAGCCGTTGCCGCCCGCCCAAAGATGCAGGGAGGGGAATTAAGTCATTCCTGAAAAGAAAGCCTAGCCATTTTTTCGGGGCTCAAAAAAAAATAAGACCCGGCCTTATTATGTGAGAAACATCGTAGTTAAAGGCCCTGTCACACTGCCCAATGGATGCAAAACGTTTGTAAAAAGGACACAGCAGACGAGAAAAATGTTCCATCCGTTGTTATGCCGGCGTCTCAAAAGGGGCCAAAATTTGCATAGAACAGAGCGAAAAAAATGGAAAGCGGAACGGATGGCGGGAAGACGCGATGCGGGGAAGATGCCATTGCGTAAGAGCCCCGTGCGGTATTAAGAGGCCCCTCTGTCACTGGTAGGAAGCAGCTTGTCAGCAAGTCACCATTCAGAGAAAGACCTGATGCCGGACGGATTGACAGCCCCCTTGGCTCCTGCCCTGCCTGCATGTCTGCCGTGCAAGCCTTTGCTGCAAGCTCCCTTGGCGTGCAGCCTTGCTGCAGCCTCCTTGGCCACCCGCCCTCATCTGTCTGCCTGCTCAGCCAAGCCTTCCCTGACCAGTCTTGCTGGTCTTGCCTGGCCTGCCATGCTTGCTGCCAAGCCAGTCTAGCCCTGCCAGGCCTTGGTGCCTGCCTGACCTGCCTGCCACGCCTGGGTGCCAGCCCTTCCTGGCCAGCCGCTTGCCTGCCTGCCATGCTAGCCTTGCCCTTCCTGCCCAGCCTTTGGTGCCGGCCTGCCTGCAAGCCTTTTGGTTGCCTGCCTGCCTGCCAGCCTTTCCTGCCAGCCTGTCGGTACTGCCCAGCCTCCCCTCAGCCAGCAAACCCCACATACCCATGGCGCGTAATGAACACCAGAAAGGCCTCACGCCATCGTGCCTGCCACCCCTGGCAAAGGCACAGGGCACCATCACCCCTGGCCCTCCACTCTGTTCCTGCTGGCGGGCTTCGTGTAGCACGGGGCTTCCGCTTTTCTGGGGGGCTGCGAGCTTCTGCTCCTTTCTGCTTCGGAGGAGCTGATGATTGCGGGGGATCAGCACAGCACCTCCAGCACCAGGCACCTCCACGACCGCTGGACCCTTCACCCTGAGCACTTGACGATGACCAGAGAGGAGTTGCCAGAGACTCATTTTTGTTTTATAAGCTTCTTGTTAATAAGAGTCTATCTTTGATTCAAACACTTGCTGTCATTTCTTATTTTTAATAAGAGTCTTGGTTGGAAACTTTATAGGAAATGCGTTTAAGCCCTTTGCAGGGCTTGCAGGGATGGGTTACAGGCATAGCAGTGGATAGCGCAGGCGATACCTGTGGAGGCATGTGCTAACCCGTAGCTGTGGGATGGGTAAGAGATACCAGTTGGCGCATGGGGTAATTCAGGTTGTGGCGATAGACTAAACTCCCCCAGTGCCAAGCATATTGGCGACCTGTATGGGGTCCACCCTCCAGCGGTGCCACACACTTATGGCCTTTATTTACAATAATAATGGTAATCCCAATCATCCACACATGTCAACATAAACCACAACTCTTTATTAATGCCCTCTCCTTTGGTAGGTGCCACTTCAAACATACATGGCCACCAAGGTTCATCAAGTGTTTAGTGCCACAGGGTCAAGAAGCCATCCACTTAACCATCTATCATCCTGTTTCGTTGCACTCACTGCTCCCAGGCTGGGGAGTTTGCACCAGTGCGTCAGGCCAGTTGCGCTGCTCTTCTTCCCTTCACGTGCAGCTCTGGTTCGGCGGGCCTTGCACATCCTCAGTCGTCTACTCAGCGCTCTCGCCCTGCTCCATTCCAGGCTCCATGTCCCCATGGCCTTGTTGAGGTCCCACGGAGCCGTCTCCTTTGCAAGACCTGCCGGTACGCGGGTGGCCGCATGAGACTATGGGTGCAGCGATGCAGCAAGCTTCCCATGATCTCCCTACCACGGGCTCTCTGGGCGGATGCTGATGGCTGGTGAGAGTACCTGCCGAGACCTGTTGGCCAGGTGCAAAGGCATTCTCCACCCACCCGCACTTGCCCTGGACAGCCGGTAGTTGAAGATCCTCTCTTCATGCGGCTGAGGCATGTTGGAGGTGGTAGGGCTCATGCAGTAGGGTTGTGAGGAGAAGAATCAGCCCCACATGAAGTAGCGCCACCATCTTGGGCGGTGTCGGTTGGCGTAGGGTTAGGATCGTTCGGCAAGCCACCAATGGAGCGTTGCGTTCCCAGCCCGTCCTTGGAGGCTGACTTGGCTGGGCTTGTATACCTCTGGGCATCTGAAGATGGAGCCGTTGCTGCAAAGCATCCATGTACATGAACTTGGTAGGTCCAGCATCGACGCATCCGGGCGAAGGCAGGATGATGCTGGAAGAAACCCCCCCTTGTAGTTCGAACATAAGGTGGACCCCCGCACTCTGGGCTGGAGCCCTTTGTCAGGGCCACGTGTGTGCACTTATCCACATCTATGTCTCAACGCGTCTGTCGGGGCAAGTTTCCACTTCTGATACCACCTGCCTCTGCACACTTTCTTCCATCCTTCTTCAGTGGCAGGAGGCACTGGAGGAGCTCCATCCATGTTATTCTTCGATGATGGCCTGCACCACTTCTCTGACCCACAATTGGCCTTGATGGCTGTGGGGTGGCACCTCCAGCCGTACTGCATGCTTGGGTACTACGCTCGCGTTCCCTGAGGGCCAGGTGGGCGCAGACGTGGGGAGTGCCACCTTGAGGCCAGGTTCAAGCTGGGGCTGGATTTGGTGTTTGCCTTGGTCAACCTGGGAGTCAGTGCTGCTGTCACCAACCTCGCAACTAAACCGCCCCACCAGGCCCCAACAGCGACCAAAGACGGCTGCCGGTATTTCGCCGACTAGAACAGGCAACGTCGAGACGCGGTCGTAGAGCAGGCGGGTCGCTACATATTACACGTTCACAGCCAACGACTGATCTTCGCGGGACTCACCCTACCAGTCCGGGCCCGCCGCCAATAACGCCGCCCCTCACAAACAAAGGCTGGAGGCATCCGTCTATATATGTGTATGACCGCATGTTCTCCGTCTTTCGTTCTCTGAGTGTCGCGGGCATCAGGCTTGTGTACAAACTATCCGCTGTCCAGTTCTGACAACACACTTCTGACAGCGCAATCCAGTCCTTCGGACCCAGACGCTGGTTCGTTGGCCGCCTCCTTTTCTCCCGCTGGGAAGGGAGTTCAGAAAGCTTGCTAATCTTTGCACTTTTGCAGAAGGCATGCGTGGCTGCCAAAAGCGACTTTGTTTTACAGTCCACGGTTGACCATGACTGGCATTGCTGTCGGAAGAGGAAGAGTCAGATGAAAGGCTGCAGAGTCTGCCACCGCCAGGGCTGCTCGCTCTGAAGTGAGAGTCCAAGGGTGAGTTGCTCCCCCTTGTTTATAGGGCCAGTATAGGTTTTCCCTAGTGTCCCTTTTGCATCCTCTAGGGGCATCCTCTAGACATCCTCTGGAATTCTGTCAAATAGTCGAAGATAGCCCCCCTGCCGAACATGTTTTTCCATTTTAAATGCTTTGTTTCCATTCTGCATCCGCTAGGCATTCCGCTTCTGCCATCCGTTCCACGTTTCGTTCTGCTGCCTCCTGGCGTTCCGGTTTACCGCTGGGAGCGGATGGAGTTGCGCGGATGCACAGCGGATGTCTAGTGGATATAGCGGATGCGTAACGGATGCAGAACGGATGGCCTAGCGGATGCAGAATGGATGCATTGGATACATTTTCCACTCAAAAGTTTTGAGCAGTTCAAAACTTTCTGAGCGGATGTAACGTCAATAAACGGATGCTGGATGGATAGAGAGGATGAAAAAGTGAGTACAGTTAGTACAGAACGGATGCATCGCGTTAATCAACGGATGACAAGTGTTTTTCTCCGTTTTACATCCTCTTTCCCTCCGTTGGTGCAGTGTGACAGGGGCTTAAGGTGTTGGGCTGATCCTAGGAAAATTGAAGTTCTAATCCACCACCATTTGTATAAATGCATAAATCTCTTTCAGTTTGAAATTCTCACAAGATGATTGTGGGAAAGATGGGAGAAAGTAACTTGTATGCTTCATTGAGCAATTATATGAAAGGTGAAATGTAATTCTAAAAAGTACAATACAATGTGGCTGAATAATTATTTTCCCCCTACCATTATTATCAGCTGCTCATCCTCTGGGTAGTACAGTAATAACCTGCCTTCTAGAATTTGTGCTTTTCCCAGCCTATTTCTGTAATCTTTCCAGAGGGTTGTCTTTTTTGGCCAATTCCTTGATTAGGGGCCTTTCCGAGATCATTAAAAAGTAAGCCTTTTTCCATAAGGATTTTGGATCAGAAGATGGGAAAAGCTGAGACAATAGATGTAGCAAAACAAGGATACCCATTCACTGGGCTTGTTTTCCATCAGCACTAAATACAATTAGATACATTTGTTTTGTCCAACAGTGAATTTATTTTTTAAAAGGAAGAGGAAATACAACAAGGTAGTCTAGATATTTAATTAGAAGCTTTAAATGAATAGAAATGTGGTTGAATATATTGAATTAGATTTTTCTGAAAAACTTTGGAATGTTTTGCTTCATTCTCAGAAACCAGTTGGTTTTTCTGTTTTATCTGCCTTTGCAGAACAGTTTCCATTTTCTTTCCATGTAGAGACCAAGCTGGCAAAAGTGAGATGTGGCAAGCTGCCCAATATTGACATAAATAGCCAGCCAATTAATTTTTTCACATCTGCTCACTTGCACGCACACACATAATGTTGGTTTAGTGGTTTATTAATATTCCCCACCAATTCCCTTCACCAGAACTGTCCCAGTTAAGTCCAGACAAAAGCAGTCCACAGAGTAGACTGGCACTTGAAAGCTTCCCAGACAAGACAAATCCATCAAGCAAAATTAAATTCACAACACAAGAGGATTCATGAGGCAAGAAAAGTCCAGAGTTCACAAGGTATGATCCAAAGTCAAGGCATGGTGTCAATCCAAAGCAAGGCAGAAATCACAATGACCAAGAAATACATAGCTAGGAAATGAACACATTGCTCCCAGCTTTGTCTCCATATGTCTGTTGTGCTAAATAGCCAACTTCTAGTCCAGCCCATCAAGAAGGACAAGACTGCCTCCTCATGAGTAATTGGGCTGATCTTTTCTTCTCCTGCCCTTTCTTTGCCGGAGGTGTTCTTGGATCAGGTGAGGAAGGCAGTCCCTCCACCTTCTCACTGGACCAGCTGCAGCTGCATGCTTTCCCCACCTGAAGAGTCAGGGTTGTTCTGCTGCAGCTGTGTTTCAACCAAATCCTCTCAGCCAGCTACTTAGAACCATTGACCAATTCCCCTCCTGATGTGCCTGGGATTGGTTCATCCTCTCCGAATTGACCTCCGGAGAGGTATCAAGGGAAGTGTCCAAGGGGAGTCATCACACTCTGAAAGCTCTGCCTATCAGGGCATCTTGGGTGTGAGTGTATGGGAACATACTACTAGCCTCTGCTCTGCTGTGAATGTGTGTGTTGCCAACTGGCCTCTTTTGGGGAATAAAGAGTAGAGGCCAGCTGCATTATTCCAAAGCCTTTGATGCTTCTACCAGGCAGCCACAAAAGAAGCACGGGCTGCCAGCACATTTCAGGAACATTTCTTTCCTGAGTGGTTTGGAGGCTACTGTGCTATCCTTGCCTCATCCTTAAAAGCAATCTTATGGTGGCAAAGCTTAATTGAAGTAAAATTCTTGAAGTCTACACCTAGGGTTTGGCAGGTGTCCTCTAAAGAGTCTTCCATCTCTGTTATATTCATTCAATCCTGAAAAAAAAAAAAAGCAGNCAATCCTGAAAAAAAAAAAAAGCAGCTGGAAAACTTTTGAAACTTCCCAACTGAAGTCTTTGGTCAAAACGTTCTTCTTTTTTTTTTCAAAATGAAATCTTGAATCTCTAGGTTTTTATTTGATTCAGACCTTGAATCAGTTTGCCTCCAAATCTTGAAACACAGATTGAATCATGCCATTGTAAATCTCCAATCGCTAGTTTGAGCAGGCCTGATTCATATGTCATTCCCTCTCCCCTGCAATTGTACAATTGTGATTAGTGAAAAAGAATATGGGAATGTGTCTTTCATAATATATACTGAAGCTTGGAAGGGAGAGTATCTAATCTGCCCCCCTCTCTCTTTCTTTGTCCTCCTTGCTTTCATTCAAAAAAAAAAAAGAAGAAAGAAACTGGTTACACGGATTCTTGTTTTCCAATATGATGACTGTGATGAGAAAGGATCACCAACATCCTGTTCATGTCAAATCCTATCAACTCTCTAGGCTTATAATAAGCTGTTTTTGTTGAAGATACTGTCGCTTTTTCAACCTGAAACATATTAAGAGAGCTGAATGAATGGAAAAAGAGAGCCCAGGTTGCTTTTCCAGGATTTAAATGTTAACTTGGCAATTGTCACAGGTTTCAGCAGGGAACCTGTACAGAACAGTGGGCTGGATTGGATCAAAAGAAGGATTGCTGGCTTGGATACAGTACCTTTTAAAAATGAAACACATCAGCGATAAATCATCATGAACATGTCAGCCAGTCTTTTTTCTATTTCCATCTAATATAATCCAGGGGTGAATAAAAATGTCAAACAGTTTCTTCAGAGAGCCTTTACTTACTCAACTTTTAGTGTCGAGAGAAAGGTACATTCAGGCTTCCTGAGCAGTAATAGGCAAGAAATTTTGCACACAAGAAACATTTATACCTCTCATACATCTTCACTGGCAATAATGAAGTATCCGAGGGAGACAGGAAATTAAGAGATATGAAGTATAAATAAATTTTAAAAAAATACTATTTAGTCACATTCCGATTTTGCTGATATTTAATTAAACTCTCTTAATATAAAATGGTTAAAAAGCAAGAAATGATCCCATATATCAAGAACATGGTTTGCTAGAATTTGTGAAGAAAATTTTTTTGCACATTATGCAAAAATGTGCAAACCAAAAGATATACAAAAGTGAATGAGAATCAAGAATTCCTTGTTGAAAAATCACACTATGAACTGCAGTGTTATTATTATCAAAAAATGAGGAAAAGTAAAAAAATTAATAAGGTTTAATTTGTAGAAAATATAGATTTCCTAATGGAATGGATCTGAGATAAAGGCCATATCCACGCTTTTGATCATCATTTCATGAGTACCAGATGGTCAACTTTGTTCTCTATCTACTTCCATCATAACTATTAAACTCTCTTGGCTGCCATATTTTTCTCATGCCTTTTCCAATAACTCCAGTTTTAATTTGGTACTGAAGTACACTATTCAGTTCTACAGTAGAACATGGAACAAAGGAACAATCCTTTTCCTTTTGATCATTCTCACATCAGAACAAGGATAGTGCAGTAGGCTGTATCTCAAGGTCAAACAAGAAAATGTGGAAGGGGTGTATGAAAGCATCTATGTGGGGAAAAAATCAGGGAAGGGAGAAGGGGGAGGGGGAGGAGAAAGAGAAGGAGGAGGAAGAGAAGCAGAGGAGAGGAGAGGAAAGGTTAATTGAGAATGGAGCAGTCTCTAAAAGGAAAAGGCAGGTTAGTCTCCCCTGCAGAGATGGAAAGGACAAGAAGTAGGGGAACAACCAAAGAGGCCTTGTGATAGCCATAATCCAACCCTGAGCCCCACTGCCAAAACCATTGCAATCTGCTGCTGTTCAATCAGCTTTAGAACAGCTGGGAGCAGCATAGGAGACAAGCAGCTTAGGCCACAGTCCAAGATTGCCCAAAGGCAGGCATTTAGATGAAATCTACCCTGCACTTTTCCCCTCACTTTTTACTAGGTAGAGTTCAAAGGGATTTTGCAATAAATCCACTGGGTTCAAATTTGAGGTCACGGGCAGGGCTTTCCAAATGTGAGCTTATGTCTCCGTGCACCCCAGATCAGAAGAGGATAGGACAAAGTATTCATTAGCACTTCATAATTGATCAACTCAAACTCAACAACCTCAGTCCTAGTTTGTTCCTCTAATTACTGGTTGAGACATGTTGCCAAGAGATCCTGGGGAAGAAGTCACATTGTTTTTATTATGTTCAAGTATTGAATTGAATTGCACTGAGGATGAAATGGGAAGTCACCTTATATGTACTGAAACCCAAAAGGCAAGGAATTTTAGTAGGATCCCAAATGAAATCTTGGGGTGATGCCTGAAGAAAGAAACAGTGAACTGCTCAGCTTAGCTTAGTAGGCAGACCAGCAAGTGTTATTTTTTCCTCTTTTAAAAATGCTTTTTTATAAAGACAATGAGCAGTGAGAAGGTGGCAGAGGCTGCCCTGCCTCAAGAATCTTTTTTTTTTTCCTTAACTTCTCTATCAACACAGTTCCAGCAGCAAAGAAAGCCCAAGAGATCTACTGCAAGAGAGAATAACTTTCTGGGATGACCTTGTAGCAGAAAGAAAAATCTGCAAAACCTTTCTTAGAAGAGATAGCTAAGTTTGGATAAAGCTGAACCTTCAGATTAGAAAGAAAGATGTATTGTTCCAAATTCAGGGAATTGTTGTTAATGAACACCAACGTTTATCAACTTCCCAGTAGGGAAGTGAGATTGCTGTAATTGTGGTAAGAGATTATTCCATTATAGTATACATCGAGGAAGGACTTATTCTTCCTGCATTTCTGTATTTGCCAGTACATGATTTCCACTGTAAGCACACTTGCTTATTTAATTCTGTTTACTCTTGTGATAAAACAAGTGATCGCTTGTTTACGCATACAAAAGCAGTCGAACATCAAGTTGCAGAAAGATATGGCAGTTTCCATTGTTACGTTATTCAACAATTCCATTCATGTTGTAAAAGTCAAACAACTTGAAAGGTACAGAAAGCACCAAGTCAAGGAGTGACAGGCTTGTGCCAACATCTACAGCTTTAAAACTGACCTAGAATCAACATCCTGAATTGTGAAATAATTTAAGAGCCTCTTAAGCTTTTTTTTCTCTGACCCCTCCTTGTATTTAAAAATTATGGAGGCCCCTCAAAAGAACTTTTATATGTCATATTAAAATTTTTAATTGGTGCATTTACTACCACTACTCTTCTCACAATTACTTAATTTTGTTTTATTTGTAAGCTAGGGCTGGCAAATAATTTTGTTTATGCAGATTCCCCCAAGAGGATCTTAGGGAGCCACAGCTGTCCTATGACACTACTTTAAGAAACATTGAGCTAGGGATTCTAAATACTTTTTGCTGAATATTTGTGTGGGGGGAAAAAAAGAATAAATAAAAATAGTTTTTGTGAGCTGAAGTATTTTCTCCTCCATGCCCACCAAAAATAATCAAATTTGGTTGGATTGTATAACTGATCTATGCTATTTTATATTGTATCAAATCCAAAACTTAAATAGTCCAGTGGGAAAGGATGAGAGGAGAAACACCCCCATAACATGAATAAACAGGATGATACCTCTTGCCTACCAGACATCTGGAAACTAGCCCTTATCAACGAGTCCCAGCCACGAAAACCAACACTGGACCCAAAACAACACATGACTCCACAACCAATCTACATCACCAGACTCAAACCCAAACCCACCCCATAGACAAAAGGCAACCACCGTCCAGAAACCAGACCATGGCTGCATCACCAGCTGCCACACACACTGACCCCCAAACCAAGCAAACAGACACACGCCATGAACACATAGCCAGGCCTCAAACTCGGAGCCAAACCAAAACCCAGAACGTCACATCAAAGTCACCCACTTAAGATATCACATCACAGAATTCAGGAGGTTACACCACAAAACCTCAGGATGTTACAACACAGCCAACGACCCAGGAGAT
>BHFT01033838.1:0-20473 GCA_004320025.1 Laticauda laticaudata
AAAGTTCATCCGTTCACAAAGTTTTGTGCAGCTCAAAACTTCTTGCACGGATGAAATCACAGTGGACAGATGCTCGAGGGATAGAGCATATGAAACACGTATGCAGTGAGCACACAACGGATGCATAGCGTTTTCCAATGTATGGCAAGCTTTTTTTTACGTTTTACATCCTCTTTGCATCCGTAAGTGCAGTGGGACCGGGCCTTCATGAGGCAAACATATATTGTTATTTTTATTCTTGAAATAAATATTAAAGGATAATATTTGAAATAATTGAAATGAAATGAAAGGATGTTTGGATTGAGATAAGGTAAGACATTAGAATTAATAGGCTTGTTTCTCTCTTTTCTGAAAATTTGGAATGGAAAAGGTAATAATAATAGAATTAAGTACGCATATATGAATGTATAATTATTGTCATATTTGTATGTAAAAATGATGATCAGAAAATATGTTGTCCACTAAAAAGAGTCTTTTGTTTTTATGTGAAAAATTGAATAAAACTTGGTTTTTTTGAAAAAAAAGTTAAGCGGCACCTGCACTTCACTCAGGTTTTGATTCCTTGCAGACTCTCACTACTACCTCATTACTTTAATCAAACACTGATTAATGCATTACCTCAAAACTTACAACTTTTCTACCTCATTACCTATATCAATGCAATTTCTATAAAATAATTTTGTTAATGGTTTAATTGATTTGTTGTTTTAATTGATTAGTGTGATTAGAGAGTTTACTGCAAATGGTGTGATTACTGATTAGTTTGAAAGATCAAGAATCATGTAATTTAATTGATTGGTAAAATCAGTGATTTAGTGAATTTAATAGAACAGTATGATTAATGATTAATGTAATTAATTGATTAGCAGTTAGTGTAATTAATTGACTAGGCTGATTGTTGCTTAGCAAAATTAATTTTGAGCTTTGAGGAGGAGATTAATTGCTCATAGATTGAAAATTGTATTCTGGTGTTTAATAGTTGGCTATATTGATTACTGGCTAAAGAGTTTCATTAAGTGAGAGTTAAGATAATATTGGCAACATACCTATATCTGTATATTTGTTCTCTATAGGAAAAAAAAAATCCAATGCCAAACCACAATCTTAAAGAGAAAAGTACTCGAGTACATTACCCGATGTCCGAGTGAATCACTCTCATAGATACATCTGTCTGACGATGCCTTACTTTATTTATGTAAAGACCATCTGAAAACGATAAATTAGATAATGTTGCTCCCATATGGTTCTCTAGAATGATTTTATTTTTACAATATATACAGGAGGCATATCGGAATCATTGACTAAGGGTGGCTAGATTTATTACTGGCGGAGCTTACAATGATTCAATATCCTTAGAAATCATCCAATGATTTCCATAATCTCTGCAAATCATGCAGGAGCCCCACATATAGCTGTGTAATAACTATTACAAAGAGTTGAGTACGCATACGCAAATGTGATTAACATCCCTTTTGATCACGACAGTGTATTTAGCATCTCGATTAATCCTGCGTGATGCTTTTACAAGATAGACATATCCAACCTCTTAAATATAATAAAGATCATAACTGCGTATATCAATTAGAGAACCCTGAAACATCCAAATTACAGCTACAAAGCTCAACATCTGCGTGAAGCAACAACCACTCAAATCCCTAATCCCAACCTCGAATCTCGAACTGAGCAAAAATATAATGCAGACAAAATAATAGGAAATATTCATAATGTCTTCATCAGCAGAAGCTGTTAAAGTGCAAACCGAAACGTCAACAGGAAAGCCAACCTGGTATTTTTTCGATCTAGAGGACTTTATCAATGAACAATGATGTGCAATCACTTAACTGTCCGTTAGGAGGACATCATCTAGTTGTGATTATCATAGCATCAACCATTTTCCGGCCCTGATGGCAAATATCTTGACATTTCCTGCATGGCCGAGAGCTCAAAACAGAACAGCCTTTGGCCGCGACACTTCTGCGAGAGGTACATATTGCAACAAATGACTAGTCAAACAAAACATATTAAATTCGTGGATATACTATAATCCACTTACCAAAGGAAGCAACAACAGTTTGCCATAAGAACCTCTCGTTCGTCCTAACTGATATTATACCGCAATGTAGTTCCCGGCTCCCATTGTACAGAACTCAAAAAACATTCTAGACAATGGAATGAGAGTATCCTCAGTGAACTTTGGTACTAATTGGCTACCCATTGTCAAATAGAACTGCTAATCAAAAGAAATAAGGTCACCACAACCCACAACTCAGCTTTAATCTTCAACCACAACCCCTACTTCAACTCTATATTTCACATCATCACCTCCTTTAAGACTAATCGGTACGCCTAATGCCTCAACTGGTAATGTGCATTGCATGCATTCCAACCCAGCCTGAGCCTTAAATTAGTCAAGCTCTCTCTCTCGAATGCAAGAAGCCTTATGTAAACTATTAATACCCAAGAAATATTCTCGCTCTTACTAAACTCATGGCTATTATTATGACAAATAAGTTATATTCTGTGTCTGTGAAAAATGGCTCAATGCATCTCTTCCTGACTCCATTACCACATAAGAGACATCATGTTTACTGAATACATACGATTCGTGAAATCATTTTAGAGGACGGTGGTTGTGTGGTCTCACTATCTTCTTGAAATATAAAAAGGTGTGCCTTACATCTAAAAAAACATCCAGAGTTACTCAGGAGCTTGCTATTCCTTGAGACTATTGAGTTGTGACTTGACCCTTTAAATATCACATTTTTTCTTAAAACTATGTTAGCAGATTCCCCTGGGATTGATGCTTGGACAGTTCGAACAAATGTAATACAGCCTATGCTTACTACTACTATATCGATTGCAATAATGTTCCACTCGTGATCAATGAATACTTCAGTTCAACCTTGGTAACATTCACAAGAGAACATGGAAGCAATAGATACAAACTCGATTAGGTTACATTGCACCTAATCGCGTGATTGCAGGAATACAGACTTTCAGGCAACAGAGTGGTCAAGTCGGGAATTACTCTAATTCTTGTACTCTGCGTGAGTTTTTTTTCCCCCGACCCTCAAATATATACTGTTAAAACTACTGGGTAGACTTGATTCTTACTAGTTTGACGCTCACCGCCTTTCGCGTGAGAGTTTCCTAAGAGGTCTGTAGGGGGCGTGCATAAGTGCACCAACATGCCTATCATCCCTGTCCTATTGTTTCTTTTATATTTTTTTTTACTTTTCTTATTTGTATCTATGTATTCATAACTATGTTTTTACTTGTACCTATTATCTTGTAATCAATTGACAAATAAAAAATAAATAAATAAATAAAAATAAATAAAATAAGGTTAACAATTCTTAAAGCCTTTTTGGCAATGTTGTTACAGTGAGCTTTGGGGCTTAGATCATTTGAGATAAATACTCCTAGGTCCTTGACAGAGTGAGGGTTGTCTACAAGATCATTTTCTCCCAATTTGTATTTGTTGTTCTGATTTTTTTTGCCAATGTGTAGGACAAACCATTTGTTAGTTGAAATTTGGAGTGCCAATTGCGCGACAATTCTTATACATAGTCAAGGTCATTTTGTTGGGCAGCAGCATGTCAGTGGTGTTAAATGATTTTACATCATTGGTGAAGAGGACGGAGCTGCTTTTAATGTTTTCACATAGGTCATTGATGCAAATGTAAATTTAAATCTGTTGAGACAATGTGGAAGCAGAAAGTGTTTTTCAGAAAGATGCTTTTTCCAAATGGCAACTGGACCACATTTTTATCCCTTGAGGAAGAAAAAGAAGACGTTTCACTTCTCATCCAAGAAGCTTCATCAGGAAAATAACAACATAGTCCAGTTGCCTTTTGGAAAAATCACCTTTGAGACAACCATGACCTGCATCATTGAAAATGTCCATAGACAGAAAGGGTTTTGGAAAGAAAGAGGATGCAAGAAAGGCAAGAAGGCAGGCAGATGCTATTTTATTCACAATAGCGCTATTCATTATTGTTAAATTATGCATGTATAAAAGAAAAGAAAAAGGAAAGAAAGGAGGAAGGAAGGAAGGATTGTCTTCGATTAAAATTCCTGTATCAAAGGAATTCAAATGATATTTCAAAGTTTTATTTTATTTTTAATCCATGAACATTTTGGCTTGTCCATTACTTCTTGTGATTCCCGTCAATCTTGGAATTATCATGAGCTTATTTTTAGGATAATGTGGAACTTATTGCTTTATACATCTCTTCCTTGGATTGCTGACCTGGAACATGACAGGAAATTGCAAGCAATATTGTACAGTTTGAAATCAATACTGTAAGTAAAAAGGCTGATAAAACTGACACAGGGATATTTTTTTCTGTTGTACAGGAGTTGAAGGAAATGATAGAGGAACATGATCTAAACACTGAAAAAATGATTTTACCAAAACAAAACAAAACAAAAACCCACTGCAACTCTCTTTAAGAATGTTTGTATACAGTATGCAATAAATAAAACTAAAGTTTTTAAATACTCAAAAAGTATATTGTTTGACATATTAAATAATGTCCAAAGCTATCACAGAGACTATGGTACTGGCACAGATATATGACATACCTGTTCAGTGAAAGAAGACTTTATTTTTATTAAATTTGTTTGCCACCAATCTCACTGCAAGGCAACTTTGGATGACTTACAACATTAAAATAAATTTTTTTCTCTCCCTCTCCCTCCGTCTCTCCCTCCTTCCCTCTACAGTCAGCCATGTGTGTCCTTGGATTGAGCTTGGGTGGCAACTTCTTTTGTCAACACTGACCAGTTGTGACCCCACAACTTCACCTTGCTTGCTCATTTCTGCCATTCCCAGCCTTGGCTCCTGTGAAATTGACTTCAGTCGTCCTTAGGCTCCAATTCTTCCACATTGATCCTCCTCCAATGGTTTCTAAGTTGGCTCCTCTTCCATGTCTGAGCCAGTGTTCAAGGGAGCCATAACAGATGCCAAAACAGAGCAAGACAGTGCCACCCAGTCTCAGATACCATAGCCAGGCAAAAAGATACCAGGGTTGATAGTACTGCTGAAAAGTTCAAGGAGAGTAAGGGTGGTTGAATTACTCCCATCCCATTCTCACCACAGATCATCCACAAGTGTAACCAGTGGTGTTTAGAAATACCAGTGGTATTTAGTAAGGACCTGGATAGGGTCCTTACCATTGTAAGATAGATGACCTCAGGCGACACATCTGGAAATATATATCACTGTCATTTCATGAATAGGATGAAAGCATGCTGAATGAATGACTTAACTAAAATGTAGTTTTTATTAAATAAGTAAGTTGTTGCTTAAGGATAGATTTATCCTTAAATAGCTGGCATTAAGCGGAAACTTTTTTTTCCCCAACTGTTTTATCTGATTACACAACATGATGTCTCACAGTATAATATAATGTAGTACAGTCTAATACAAGAGGAATCTAGCAAGTGTTGCAAGACTGATATCCTGGAATGAAGACCTATCGAGGAAGAGGAAACTGGAGAAGAAAAGAAACAGATTAATTGACAGATTGACCTTCCAAATGCAGGGGAGTATTATGAAGAACTGGGTTTAAATAACATTTTAAGCCTTAATATCATTTTCTTGCTTGTGTCCAAGCATGTTGTATGAATTAGATCAATATTAGTGTAATATATTATGGTTAATCAAATTATTGCTTAGTGTAACAGTGGTTCCTCAAGAGCCAAACAGAACCCTAGGCATCTATTTCACAACCTCAAGAATATCCCTGAATCATAGCACATAAATTCAGGATAGGTCTTGTTTTTCTGTTAAAATAAGGGGGGAAAGTTCATTGCTCATCCCATTTTTTATCTTTAAAAAAAGTAAAAAAATCATTCTGTTGTCAGCATATCATCAGGTATACAGTATTCCACATGGCCCTTCCTTGTCAAAAATCCTTTAGAAATATTAAAGGTTAGTTTAATATGTTGTGCAAAAACAGCCATTATTTGGAGTTCAGATTCCCTTTCCTGCTTTTTTATTAATTTGGTTTCATATCAGCAGGAATGCTGGAAGGATTCTGAAGGAATTTGTAATTGATAAAAAGAATTGTTGGTGGTTCATATAACTAATAATAAATAATGGAATTATTATTCTTTTAAACAAAAGTGTAATTATACACATAGTCCTCAACTTTCCACAGTTCATTTGGTGACATTCAAAGTTACAACCGTACTGAAAAAAGTGACTTATGACAATTTTTCATACTTACAACCATTGCACTATCCCTATGGTGACATGATTTACATTCAGATTCTTGACAACCAACTCATATTTATGATGGTCGCAGTGTTCTGGGGCCATGTGATCACTTTCTGCAACCTTCTGACCATCAGCCAATTGGGAAGTCAGATTCATTTATGGGGCAAACTCACTCAACAAATTTCTCACTTCACAACATAAATTTTAGATTCAGTGGTGGCCATAAGTTAAGCATTACCTGTATTGATTTATATATTAGCACCTGCCAGATTATGATTCTATCAAGTTAGAATTAGTTCGGTTCCTTTGATTAAACAATGTCAGTTATTGGATCCCAGAGGTCAAGATGAACCCCAGCCTGCTGTTGTTTATAAGAACCGTGAAGACTTCATTCTTCACTTGAAGCCTTGGGCACGGTAGAGTGAATCCTTTCACTTCATCATGTTTGCTATCTTTTATTCTTATCTTTAACATGTGAATGATTTTTTGTAATTTCTTTATTTCAATTTATATCAAAGGGTACTTATTTTTCTGAAGATTCAGTACTAATTGATTTTATCTTAGGATGTCTGACATACATCAACAGGGGAAAGCTGTTCTAACCAATCAAGTTTCAAACTGCTTGCCTTCTATTTAAATATTTCTTCCTTGCTTTTATTTGCTGGTTGCTTATTGTGACTACTGCTCATCCACCTTTATATTCCTTTATATCTACCTAGCTTATATGGAATAATCTTTAAATCAACCTAAATTTAATATGTTGTTTACTTACTTGCTGAATCAAGATTGGAACCAAAATCTTGTGATCCATTAGGAATTCTAGTTTCTGATTACTTAAAATGAAAAAAGATACTCATGAATAGTAGGATTATGCAACCCTTTGAAAATGCTGTTTTAAAAAGTGCTTTGGAGTACGAACTTCTGGTTTGCAGGGCTTCGGTGGCAGGCAGGAATCTGCAATCGTGCAGGAATCTGCAATCGTGCGTGGTTTCTGCCTGGGCCGGAGCGGCCCGAGCTAGCTGGCTTCAGGGCTAAGCCACCCCGTAGAGGTCAGTGAAGACGGGGGAGATTCCAGCAGGGTCGAGGAAAGCTGCATCTTTCCTCCCCAGCTGGCTAAACTCCACGGATTCCCGAAGGCGGTATGAACTCGCAGCGGTCCAGAAAAATGGCCACTCCAAAAAGCCCTCATCCAGAAAAGAATGTGCAGAGGAAAAGTGCTGAAGTGAAAGTTTTTGGCGTGAACCGGGATAGAAACAACAAATTAAGGCATCCTGGAACTCAAATTTTTAAAAAAGGAATACTCGTCTCAACAAGTATCGGTTCGTAATGTCGATGGCGAGTGAATGAGTGAAAAGGGATCAATTTTTTTTTCCACCTCTCCTTCCTATGTTGACAGCGAACAGATTGTTGTGGGTGGATGGGGATGAGAAATTGGAACTGCTGCTTTGGCCATCAATGCGTATTTAAGCTGCGAGAAACTTAGATGCCAAAGGCGATAATAAGATTTCTTGACATATAAATAGCGAAAAAAAAAAGAGAAAGGAAAATGTTTTTTTTCTTTTTCTGTTACAATGGAGAGGCGAGACGAAGCAGAATAAGAACAAGATCTTGGAGGAGCGAGAGTAGCCCCTGGAATCTAAAGAATCTAAAGTAAATTATTAACCAGGACTTCTAAAAGATGACAAATTTGTACTGGAACTTTTAGTACTTAGAGTACTAACCCCAAGGAACAGTGAAAAAAGGTAAGAAGTGTCAAAGAAACACCTTGTGTGTATTTGGATTGCTTGCCTGAACTTCTGGGACTTTTGGAACTATATTTGAAGATATTAGAATTACAAACACTTGGCGTGGTTGTTTTTAAAGAAAAAAACAACCTCTACAATTGGCATCACTTGGAAATGAACTCAAAATTTAAAAAACTTATAAGAAGAGGAACAAGAAATCCTCTCTGGTTCCATTTTTTCAATTCTTAGAAATGGTGATCTTCTACCTCGAGAAATTACAAGAAAAGACTATGCACAAGAAGATTGGGACGAAAGAAGGAGCCATTTTAAATTGAACAAGTAACTTCCTAACTTCTGGGGGGAAAAAAGAAAAGGGGGAGAGGGGAAAAGAGAATGGAGAATTTGAGACCTAGAAAAAACACCAAAAAAGCGGACAACTTAAGGTGAAAAGTGGTAAATATCATGGCCGAGAAAGAACAGAAAAAGAGAAAAACAGAAAAGTGAAATTGAGGTGGAGAGACACAGGGAGGATAAAAGGGTAAGAGGGAAGACTAACGAAAGGAGGAGGAAGGGAAGAGAAACTACAAGGGTGTGCAAGCACTAAGATGGTAGAAGAACAGGATTTATATCTAAAGATATTGGGTAACATTTAATTGGAAAAAGTGATTCCCTGCAAGGTACATTATGATTGTAATCTGTATTGTATTGTGTATTGAGAAGATATCGTAGAAAATTGGAAACACGTATGATTTAGTGACATTTTGTGAATATAAAATGGATGAATTAAACTGAGAAGAAATTAAATTTAGAAAGGAATGGGAAGCATTTTAATGACATAATGTTTTAAAATCGCAATGAAGTGGGGCGAGAATTATTATGGACAAGTTTACAAGCATTCCATGAAGCATGATACATACTTGAAAAGTAATGTGTTAATGTTTTAAATTTAAATGAATATTAACATTAATAATGGATTGATTGGTATGGATTGTTGTTTTAATTATATTATATTATATATTTTATATTTTTCCTTTCTTTTTCTTTTTAAAATGTAGCATGTAGCTTTAATGTACTATGCAGATCCGAATGGAAGTTAATGTTCTAATATTAAGTGTTATAAATTTTAGGGAAAAGATATAAAGGCATCATACTCAATCAGTGACCACAGGAGGAATTTTTGTTTAATTGAGAAAAGAATGAAAGTTGAAATAGGAACAGACAAAGAATATATAATATATAATGATCTGATTTGAAGATGAAACAAATAAACAATAAATTAAGAAAGTTAGAAGAGGGAGAAGCTAATATAAGAGATGTGAATGGTTATGAGATATGGAATGGTATATAAAAATGAGCATGGATTTGAAATTGGTGGTCTGTAACAGAGAATGTAACACCGGGATCAGCAGGCTGCTTTCAGAAAAGAGGTTTTATATTTTTCATGTTCTGTGTTGTGTTTGTTTATGTTTGTTTCTAAAAATCAATACAATTTTCTTCAAAAAAAAAGTGCTTTGGAGTACACAGGAAAAGGTAATGGTAGGCAGAAATGCCCATGGGAAACAGGGAAGAACCACAACCAGGGGACTAGTCTGATAATAGGCAGCTTAATTTTCAGCAGGAATATGAGTATGGCAAATATCTCAGAAGGGAACTTCCCCAGTTACTTGAGCAGTAATGGCAATGGGAAAATTTTTTTTCAGATTAGCAAGAATCTATTAATATACCTTTATAGCAAAATAGGAATAGCCCATCTGGTTGTACTTCTTATCTGCACTCATAAGGCTGGCATCAATCTTGCAGGGTCTTACCTGCAACTCTTTAAAATGGTTATGTCCTTAAGACTGCATGTCTTCCCTTCATGGTTAGCACACAATTATGGGAAAGAATCAAACCTGCCATCCACTGCATAGTAGCAATGACCAATAAAATGGAAATATGATTTACACAATTTATAAATAAAACTCATATGCAACTTGCCTCAAATCAGTGTCAAATTGTGCGTTCCTATTTCATATTTAATAAGTTTCTTTTGTAATAAAGAAAAAATAATTTTTGAAATGTTTGAAAAAGACATAACCTTTTAATAACCTTAACAGGCAAAAAGCTAGTGTATCTCATCCTCCTCCTATCAAAGGAAGAATAACTTCTTAAATATTCATATAATACATTGCATAGTTATAACTCTAGCAACAGAAACTAGCACTAAATATTCAAATCACAATTAGCCTTGCATTTGTTGTTTTTCTGTGTGATGAAGAGTTTTGATGAAGAAATAAAAGCATTTACATTATTTTGCCCGGCTTTGTTATATCTCCTGCCATCTGAAACAAGTTGCATTTACCAGCTGGAAGGGAGGACAGCTGGTAGTTATTTCAACATCCAACATCCAAAATACCACAACCACCATCACAAAATATAGTGAAAACTGCCTATTTTGTTTTATATTAAAATCAAATAGAGAATTATTCCAATTCATTTTCATGATTGGGAAACAATTTCAAAAGAAAGTTTGCTTTATTTTTTAATTTTGATTTAAAAATTTATTGCTCAAAAATTAATGTTAATACCTCAAAGCCAAAACTTCAAAATCAGAAAGTCAGAACAACACTTTTCCTAAATCTACAGAATAAATTATTATGAACTCAATGAACATGGAATCTCATCATCAGTATCCACCAAATTTTTGCCTATTCAAGAAAAAAAAACCTGCCAATATATATAAAACTTGTCAGTATGATAATCACAATTATTAAGAATCATATTCACAAAAAATCTTTTGGAGATGTCATTGACAATTAATTGGCTAGATAACTAGACCATATCATTTGGATTTAATGAATGATATAAACTGTAGGCTCCTGTCTTATATGAGACAAGCAATGTGTAATCCCAAACCTAGGAAGATGCCATATGAATATTTATTAGCATTTCCTCTATCCAGGCCTCTCTGTATTCTTGATAAAAGTTTCTTTCTTGGACAAAATCCAGAAAAGAGTTTGGAATGCTTAAGCATAATTGAAAGTCAGATATTCAAATTATCTGCATTTGGTCACAGCCTTTGCCTTTCTCTCAAACTGATATCTATCATATTAATTGTGCTATTTAAATGTTATATTAGAATAATAACAGTTAGAATTTTTATTTTTTCAACTTATTTTATTGTAATTTAATTATATTTGCTCTTGGGTAATCATAACATTCAGACAGATATATCAGTAGTAACATTTTACATATTGCTTTAATTTGATTGTGCATGTCACCTCAGGCAAATAGAGCCATTTGTGGTCATCTTAATAGCTCTTTTATAATCTGAGGATGGTAAGAGGCTTTAATTTTTTTACAATTTAGCACATATAACTATTTTTAGCTATTTACAAATCTTTTAACAACAAGGTTTGATAGAATTCATTTGGTTATGTATTGTAAAAACATAAAATAAGTCTTACAAATAAAATGAAATTTCAGTTTGAAATAAATCAAATAAAAGCAAAATTTAAACCATAGCTGTGATTTTTTTTAGTCAGAAACATCAATATTAAAATAGCAGAATCAAGATTATGTCTTCAATATTATAAAAATAAAATATATTTCCTATTGAAAATGGGAACAAACAGTTTGTTGAATCTCCCAAACAAAAATCTTATACAACTTTGTCTCCCTAGTATCCAAGAATGGAAACTTGCAGAATAATAGGCTAGATAATGAGGATTACAAAGAGGATGCACTTAAAATTTAAATTACTTCTTTGATACACACAAGAGCTCAGAAAGAAGCCTGCCAGTGGGTTTGTAGCATTACATTTGATGAATTATGTCTAGAGTGCAAACTCTTGAAAATGAATGCCACCATTGCATGAATCATAGCAGTGACATGTGTGGCTTCTCTTGCTAAACTGAAGATTCTGTACTATCAGAGATGTTAGATATAAAAATCAATGATATAATTTATATATGTTTATATTAGAACATTAATACAATTGATTCATCACTTTTTTTAATGGCTCCTTATTACATGGCTCTTGTAACAGCTATTCATAAATAGCATTAGAATGATTTCTATACCACAAATTATTTTCCTTTATGATGTTCACATTTAAGAAAACAAAATGTTTAAATTTAAGCTCTGCTGAGAAAATTATATTGAATGAAAAGATAATAAAAAAATTCCTAATAGAATTTAAGCAAAGAATATGGGAATCAGACATTCAGATGGACAAAGCCAATTTTTTTCACTTCCCATATATACAAATTACTCTCTCCCCTGAAGAGTATCAATTGCATCTATATGATTCTGTATATCCCACATAGAAAGCTCTTCTCTCTTGCCTATATAGATGCTGTCCCAAATAAAGTAACAACTGATCTATATGGCAACTTCCATATGATAGTAAGATACATATCACTTCAATGAAGAGATTGAATCTGCTTCACACATTCTTTTAATGTGCCCGCTGTACAATGAGTGCTAGTTCACCGAACCTTTAACTGGTAAACTTCATTCATGATAAGGAGATTGAAATTTTATTATGAAATGATTAATAACGGGTGTTACCATAGCAATAGAGAACTTTTTATTTATGGCATTAGCTTATACAAATTGGGAGGAAATATTGTGTTCCTGTATTGGAGGCTTTTAGTGCAGCATGGCTCCGAGTAAAAAGGTACTAAAAGCCTCCAGTACAGGAACACAATATTGCCAGCCAATCAAGACACACAAAAAAAGCCACAAAACAGACAGAAGATATTAGAAACGCTAACCAAGTAGAACACAGCAAACTCAAAGACCAATAAACACAGATTAAGACTTCCAAACAATCAGGATGAAGAAAAAAAACCATTCTGGCACAGCGTCGGCTAGCCTCAAATTTAAAACTGAAACGGGTGTGATAGCCTGACTCACAGAAGAACACAATACAGAAGCCTGATGATGGCAGATGAGATTCTGCCGAAACATTGCTACAACTTTAAAAGCACAACTAATGATCGTGGATAATACCCAAACAAACCTGAACAGCATACATGTAAGTACCGTGAAAACTTAATATGCGTGTGTGTGTGTGTGTGTACATATATATATATATGTATATAATGTTTTCGCGGGTACTTACATGAATGCAGTTTCAGCTTCCTTCGGGTGTTATCCCCACGTCATTGTAGTGCTTTTAAAGTTGTAGCAACGTTTCAGCAGAATCTTATCTGCCATCATCAGGCTTCTGTATTGAGTTTGTATGTGGGTCAGGCGTATCACAGCTGTTGGTTTTAAATTTGAGGCTTAAAAAAACTTAAAAAACTTAAAAAAACAAATAATCAGACCTCTACGGGAAGAAAATAAATAGCCAGATCAAAAGCTATGAGAAGCTGGAAGTTAAAGAGCAGAGAATATATTTAACACTGAAATTCCTAGGCAGCTGCAGAGACAACAATGCAACACCAACCTGCTTCAAATTAACATTTCATCACAGCACAGCAGCTACTAAACGTATTCTGAAAAGAACTGAAAATGGCTTTACTCAGGAATGAGGTCCACAGTAAGAGATTCCAATTGAATCAGTTAAACAAAGATTTGCTAGCACTACACCTGGAATTGAGCAGCAAAATCCCACACTCTACTTTGGATAAGATAAACAACTTACAACTTGGAGAGCTGAAACTGAAACCACTTACAAAAATGAAAAACTCTTGAAGAAACTAATGAAATGTAGAACGATGACAACAAACCCCCCAACAACTTACAACAACACCTGAAACAATTAGTATATAACGTTCCAACAGAGAACTCACCAAAACAGAAACAGATGTCCTAACCAAAGGATTCAATTATGCCATAGCACCCAAAAAAATCCCCACAGAATCCATCATATGTGCAGTAGAATCCACCTAACAATTAAATACAGATGAAGCTGACAGAATAAGACACCAGTTACAAACAATCTTATGCACAAGCAAACCACCCAAAAGCAACTTGCACAAAGATGAATTCAAAGCGCTACAAACTCTGAAAAATGATAACAGCATAATCATATTCCCAGCAGATAAAAGGAATGCCACAGTAGTAAATGGACAGAAAAGACTACGAAACAAAATTGACAGACCTACTCCAAGACTCCACATCAAACCTATAACACAGACCAACCACATATCTGGAAAAATTAACCAAGAAGAAAATTATAACAGCCACATAAGCAAAGAAATCAACAGATGATCATCCAGAGAAAAATCTTCCAAATGCCCCAAACTATACAGCCTCCCAAAAATACACAAAGAAGGCATACCTCTCAGACCCATAGTCAGCTCCAAAGGAGCACCACTACAATACCTAGCTAAACACTTAGCAAAACAACTACAGCCCCATGCTAAAACCGCAGCTTCTTATGTACAAAACTCATACCACTTCTTAGAAATGATCAAAGATCTACAAGTGGAACAAGAAGATCTGCTTCTAAGTTTTGATGTGGTTTCACTATTTACTCAAGTCCGGATAAAAAAAGAAACTCTCGAAATCATCAAAAATAAATACCAACCACTAAAACACCCCACGGAAATAACAGAACACTGCTTAATCAACACATATTTCATATCAAAGGACAAAAATACAAGCAAATTGAAGGAACCCCTCTGAGATCACCACTGTCACCCGTCATTGCAAACCTGTTCATGGAAGAATTCGAATCCGGAACCCTGGCTAATGCCACCCACAAACCCAAACGATGGCTAAGATACATCTTATGACACATTTGTGATTTGGCCCCATGGAAAAGAAACCTAAACAATTTCCCAACACACCTAAACAGCACACACCAAAATCAAGTTCACCATGGAAACGGAAATAAACAAACAACTACCATTCCCTAGATGTACTAATCTACAAAAGAAGAGATGGCACACTAGGACACACCGTATACCAGAAGAAAACACACACCAACTGCTAACCTCAACGCCCAATCCCCCACCACCCAGCACAGATAAAATTCCGTGGCCAAAACACTAATCACCAGAACCAAACACCTGGCAGACAAGACACATATAAAGATTGAATTATGCACCTGACTAAAGGACTGACAGCCAACGGTTTCCACAAAAACAAAATCACCAGCTTGATCCACAAAAACACACTAAGACAGAATAGAGACCTGGAAGATCAACAGACCTATGAAACAGCTGTCCTGCCCTACATAAGAGGTACAACAGACAAAATCAGTAAAGATACTACACAGGCATCACATCAAGACTGCCTTCAAAACAGACAAAAAAATAGCAGCCATCCTGAGAAACCCAAAGACAAAACTGACCTGGCAAAACCAAGGCATATACGAAGTTCCCTGTGCATCATGCCCGGCCACATACATTGGGCAGACCAATAGAAGAATAAGTACCCCGCCTGGATGAACACAAAAATGCAGTAAAAAAGTTGGACAAACCTCCTCACACATGAAACCACAGGTCACAACATCAACTTCAATGGCACAAAACCCAAGCCCTATAGAAAAGCCCAGCCACAGATCATACAGAGAAGCCAATAGAGATTGAAAAGAGACCTGAAAGCATGAATAGAAGAGATGATTCCACCAGACTGTCAATCATTTGGAAGGCCTGCACTCTCAAATAGAAAGATCTCCACACCACAAGCCAGGCAAACACCTGGGCACAAAACAGACTCCCTCTGATACCTCCAGCTCAAACACACCCCAACCAGGCACCCAGATGAAACCTAGCTTCCTAATAGATAATAGCCATCCTTTCAGCAACAAGTTGCACTGAAAGCCTCCAATAACAGGAACACAGTGTTGCCAGCCAATCAAAGCCACAAAACAGACAGAAGAAAACCAGAAAACAACCAATTCAAACAAACTCCAAGAACAATAAACACAGACCAAAGAGTCCCAACCAATCAGGATGTAGAAAAAACAATCCTGGCACAGCAGTAGGCTAGCCTCAATTTAAAACCAACGGCTGTGATAGCTGACCCACACACAAACTCAATACAGAAGCCTGATGATGGCAGATGAGATTTCTGCTGAAACGTTGCTACAACTTTGAAAGCACTACAATGACGTGGGATAATACCCGAAGGAAGCTGAACAGCACACACATATTTATATATATATATATTTAAAACTTATGTATTTACTAATGGTGTGCTGTTTTTTTTTATATCATGTGACTTATTCATGGAGTATAAATAAATATACATGCCCTCCAAGATTTCATTTATTATCACTTCTTCAACAAATTGTTCCTCTTTGTGAGAATTAAGTCCAGGATAACAGGCCACCTTCTTTCCTCTTTCTATCTTCTGACAAATGAAGAGTGAAAAAGGACAGGGTGGGTTGTTTTTTTTTGGGGGGGGGGACCTCTGAGTTTTAATAGAGTTAGATTCCCAGCAGTTATCAGGATAATTGAAATTTCTCATTATCACTACATTATATTGCCTCTTTGAAAGGCTGATCATTTCATGCAGAAAGACCTCATTTGTCTCTTCTGACTGCCTTAGTGATCTAAAATATTTGAAAAGCACTACCATGTTTTCTTCAGTCTTTTCTTTTCAAGACTAAAGATTCTCAGCTCCTTCAAATCCAATAGTAGAAGCCTTACTTTTAGTTCTCCTGATTATTATAAAGATTTATTTATGTTCTTTATGTGATCATCCTATTTACAAATGTGACACGAGGGAACTACAATTGGCTTAAAATTGGCAATCAAACCAAAATTTTAAAAATTGGAAAAGATACATATGTCTGAGTCTCAATCAGTCCAATAACCTAAAGGTAGGATTATGTAACGTATTAGTCAATCCCTGAAATGAAAAATAAGTTTTCTGTACCTTATGAAAGCCAGAAAGGTCAGAACATCCAATTCTTAGTCTGCAGTGAAAGACCATTACAGAAAAGGCATCTGTCTTGAATCCCCCTTAGCTGGATTGTTTAATATTAAAGGATTTGAACTCTTCTCAGATAGTAGTCCAGAGTCACTAGGATTTGGATCAATCATCATCATCATCATCATCATCATCATCATCATCATCATCATCATAATCCTATACTATACCTCAGTCATTTCAAAGCTGAACCTCTGCACAAATGAACTTCAGTCAAATAGATCTAAGTAACTTTATTTGGCAAATGTCTCAAATAGTCTAAAGATGTTCTTCTGGCCTTTCCAATTCTCCCAAATATACACCTATCTGAATCTTCATAAAGCAGACCAGATAAACTGTTTATCTGTTATTAAATCCTGGATGATGGGAGCCTTAATACTGGATGACTGGCACTCAGTGATAGTAACCAAAAAGTGGGCAACAGAAGGTCCAGTTTTCAGCATATTCACTAAAACCTTATTACCTGGATGCCAGCACCCTTCAGAATAATAATGTCAGATATCCCTGATTGTTTTTACTGCTTAGGTGATACACACTATTTGGTTCAATACCATTGAAGAATAAATTCACAGCATTGCCAGTATTGTCCCACTTGCACTAGAATAAAAATTTAACTAAATATCAATTTATTTGGTTTTTACTGGAAAGTTGTATGTATTTCAGTTAAAAACTTGGCAATTACTTGTGCCTCATTATCCAACCTACTTAAAATAGCTTATTAATCATCATCTCATGGTGTACTTTATTAAATGCTATGTTGCAGTTAAAATATATCTACACTATTCCTATATTCTGTTATGAAAGTAAGAAATTTTATTGACACAAACCGATTGAAAGTAAAGATGTATTCCTTAATTATATTTTCATTAATTTCCAGCTTCATCCTGCTCTTCATAACTTTTGACAACACAAATATTTTTGTGTTGAGAAGGCTGAATCAAAATAGTTGAATATTTCCTTAACTTTGTTTCTTGTTAAGTTTCTGTTTTGTGACCTGCGAGCATTTTGCCATTTTATCAAATTGCTAGTATAATGATCTCAAGATGGCAGCGATAGTAGACACAATACTCCACCATGGGGAGAAAGATGTGAAGTTAAAGAGGGGTTTAAAGAAGTAAAACATTTATAGAAAGAGAAAGAGAAGAAGAGGGAATAGGAGGAGGAGGAGGACAGGAGAAGGGAGTAGGACTGGGGAAAGATAATGATAATGGTAATGACAACCAGTGAACAATTGCTATGAGTGTACAATGCAAAATAACTGGCCAGTGGTTAGCTGAGCTGGTGGAGGGCAAAACAATGGGTGAATGAGTAGTAGCTGGCAAGCAAGCAAGCAAAAGCCAGAACAATAGATGAATGAGATGAAATCTGGAGAGAAAACAACTCAAGAAGCTTGGCAAACATTGACAAATGAGATTATAAAAGCCCAGTGTAGCCCAATACCACTGAGAAGAGAAAATAAGACACCCTAGAGAAAACCAGCATGGTTGCATAAAGAACTCTATAAACTGAAACACAAAAGAACAAGTAGAAAAAAGGAGATTAATTAAAGCAGAATACTAGCAAATAGCCTGAATCTGCAGTGATGAAGTCAAGAAAACTAAGTCTCAGAATAAACTAAGATTGCAACAAGTGTCAATAATTATAACAATAACAATAATATTAATAATAAGTTTCTTTTCAATGGGTAAAAAAGAAGAAAAAGTCAAGGAAACTATCAGCACTATTAGCACAAATGGGAGAAGATGACAAGGAGGTAAAAGCCAGCATGAAGAAAGCAGCATTGCTTAATTCATTCTTTCCATCTATTATAATAGTCCAACCTATCAAAAGTAGTACCATAAAATACAGATTAGAAATACAAGTCAAAATAGTCAATAAACTGGTAACATAAAACCTATAATGTATAATACAACACCTTCTAAATGAGTTCAAATCATGAAGACCAGATGGATTATACCCCAGAGTTCTGAAGCAGCTGGCAGATGTGATCTCAGAACTACTGAAACATATACTTCAAAAATCCCAAAGCACCAGGGAATTACCGAGGACAGGAAAAAAGCTGATGTAGTCCCAAACTTCAAAAGGGGGGAATATAAATTCAATAAATTTCAGACTAATCAGCCTCCTATCAATACCTGGCAAGATCCTGGATGATCAAGCAATGGATCAGTGAACATCTAGAAACAAGGAAAGCTATTATTGGAAGCCAAATGAATTTGTCAAAAACAGATCATGCCAGAAAAACTTTATTGTCTTCTTTGACAAAGTAACGAAATTAGTGGATCAATGAAAATGATGTGGACACAGTTTACTTAGACTTCAGCAAAGCATTTGACAAATAAAACCACATCCTATTTCTTGGTAAAATAGAAGCTAACACCTTAGAAGATATGCTCAACATTCAAAAAGACCTTTATAGACTGGGCCTTATCCAGCAAAATAGACTTCAGTGGTGAGAAAATTAAGGTCTTATACTTAGGCAAGGAAAATCAAATGCACAGGTATAAAATAAGTGATATTTGGTTCAATAGAAGTAAATGTGAGAGAAACTAGGGGTCCTAATGGACAACCACTTAAATATGAGATAGCAGTGTGCCGCAGCTGCAAAAAAAGTGAATGCAATCCTAGGTTTCATCAACAGAAGGATATTATAAAGATCATGTGAACTACTAGTACTAGCTTTATAACTTACTGGTAAGATCACATTTGTAATACTGTGTCCAGTTTTAATCACCACAATAAAAAAAAAGATTAAAACTCTAAAAAGAGTATAAAAAAGAGCAACAAAGTTATCCTGAGGTAAGATAGGTACTTAATAAATTTTACAAATGAATGAATGAACAATTCGAGAACTGGATGCTAAAGCATACAATGGACAATTGCAGAAATTGGGTTTGTCTAGTCTAACAAGAGAAGGACTAAGGGTGACATCGTAGCAGTCTTCCAATATTTGAGGGAGCTGTCACATAGTAGAGGAAGTTGACCTAAGTACCCGAATTGAAGGGAAGATTATCAAAAAGAAACCCAGTGTAGAATTTAGTGGGGAAAATGTCAGTGAGAACAATTAATCAGTGAAGTAGCTTACCTCCAGAAGTTGTGGGTACTTCATCACTGTAGATTTTTAAGAAGAGATTAAACAGTGATTTGCCTGGATTGGTATAGGTGTCCTGCTTGAGCAGGGGATTGAACTAGAAGATCTTCAAAGTCCCTTCTATTTCTGTTATTCTACTATTCTAATTATTCTATATAAAATGCTATATAATTTTATGTTTACAGTACATTAAACATATTAAATACCATCTGCTGGAGATGTAGAAGGTGACTTGCTCAATCATTGTTCCATCCCTCCTGTGGAATATTGTTTCTTTTGACATTTGAATGGCCTCTTCTCTTTCAGCATTTAGGAATTCTGTTAAGACCTTGCTGTTTAAATTAGCCATAGCATCTGCATGATTTTGTTTTCTTAGTAACCCTTTTGCAAGGGTTACTGAAGTTGTTAGTTGTGTCTTGTATTTTATTTCTGGCTTTTATACATATGATTTTATCATGTTGTATGATGAGATTGTTTTCTTTTGTAAAGCCCCTGTCACACTGAACCAACGGATGCAAAGAGGATGTAAAACGGACAAAAAAGCTTGCCATCCATTGG
>BHFT01033840.1:0-10408 GCA_004320025.1 Laticauda laticaudata
TTGAAGATGGGGATGACTGTGGCTTGTGACCATAGGTTAGGCAAGGAGCTGGTCCTGAAAATTTTTTCAAAGATTATGCTTAGAGGTTTGGCTATGACAGCGGACAGCGTTTTTAAGAAGTAGGCACATATTCCGTCTCAATATATAGAGATGGTTTTAGATTGCGTAGAGTAACCCCAGGATACTGCAACAGTCATAACTATGAGTGAAAAACGTCCATGTCACTTTTTCAGTGCATTGTAATATTGAATGGTCAATAAATGAACTGTTATAAGTCAAGGACTACCCCTAATTATAAGCTGCCTTTTCAAAAAATGATATTTTTTGTGTGTTGTGTATTTCTTTCAAGGGGAAAATTTGCATATAAATCAAGACAAGGAAAAGTACATTCATTTTTGTCCTCTCAGCATCACTATAGATAGTCCTTGGTTTACAACCATTCATTTAATGTCTATTCAAAGTTACAATGGTGCTAAGAAGTGCCTTATGACTGATCCTCACACTTATGACCATTGCAGCATCTCAGTAGTCATGTTATCAAAATTTGGCTTGATGATGGGCCTCTATTAATAACAGTTGCAGCATTCTAGGTTACATGATCACTATTTATGATCTCCACAGAGACTTTCTGAAAAGCAAAGTCAGTGGGAGAATGTTCACTTAATGACCACACAATTCACTTAATAGCTATGGTGATTCACTTAATAACTGTGGCAAAATGTTTGTCAAATCAGACACAGTCGGTCATGTAATAAATGCATCACTTACTGACAGATATTCTGGTCCTAATTTGGTAGGAAATCATGGACTACCTGTATTTGTGGGGTGTCAGCAGTCTTGAACACTGGGCCCTATTGAAAAAAATGAAATTCTACATAGATAAAAGTAAGGTTTTACACTTAGGCAAGAAAAAACAACTGTAGAGGTACTGACTAGGTCAAACTTGTCTCAATGCCAGTGTCAATGGTCCAACTAGGGAAACCAAGAAAAGTGGGCACAATCAGAAATTTTGTAATCCCGAAAGCAAAACTTTATTGGATATACAATTTTGGTACTAAAACAATGAAGCCAGCTCTGAGTTTTCCCATGCAATGCTTACATGGTTAAGCAATAGTTTCCCCTTCTCTCCACCCATGGATGATCACACTACTGTCCAGTGATGAATTGGTCTTTTGTTTCAGGAACAATTCATTTCTTTGCTGAACACTTGCAGTAGTGACTTTGGTGGGTTCTTGGCTCATACGGTCTATTCCTGGTGCATCTGCATTCTTTCTCATTCTTTCTTCCTCCCCAGTTCTTTGGCAAGTTGAATAGTGATAAGTTTTAAAATGTTTCAAAAATGGTTCAGACTTGACAGCCAGCAACCTTGAGAGGAATATTTGAGTCCAAGTGAACAATCATTTAAATATGAGCCAACAGTGTACAGTAGCAGCCAAAAAAGCAAATGTAATCCTAAGCCACATTAATAAAAAGATAGAATCAAGATCATGTGAAGTATTAGTACCACTTTACAAAGCCTTAGTATGACCACACTTGGAATATCGCACCCGATTTTGATCTCTACAGTACAAAAAGGGTGTTGAAACTTTGGAAAGAGTGCAGAGAAGAACAACAAAGATGATTAGGGAGACTAAGATATATGAAGGACAGTTGCAGGGATTGGAAATGTTCTAGTCTATTGAAAAGAAGGAGTAGGGGAGATATGATAGTAGTATTACAGTATTTGAGGGGCTGCCACAAATATAAGGGGATCAAACTGTTTTCCAAAGAACCATTAGGCAAGACAAGAACCAATGGATGGAAACTGATCAAGGAGTGAAGCCACCTAGAACTAAAGAGAAACTTCCTAATGGTGAGAATAATTAACCAGTGGAACAGCTTGCTTTCAGAAGTTGTAGGTGCCCCTTTCAAGAAGAGACTGGACAGGCACTGGTCTGAATAATATAGACTCTCCTGCTCATGCAGGGAGTTGGACTACATGACCTCTAAGGTCCCTTCCAACTTTGTTATTCTATGTTCTATGTAAACTAGATTTCAAATGCCACCTTTGTTCCACAAATATAAGCCATAAAAGCATGCCTAACCCTGGTAGAAATCAGTTTCGACTCAAGTATAAGGCTTGTTTATAAGCACTTTTTCCAAGGATCAGGACTTATTAAAATCAACGGGAGTACACTTTTAGTTGACCTTTGCAGGATCCCTCAGGTGCCTTCCTCCTGAGTTGGATTTCAAGCTCTTCCAGTCAGCAGGACCAGACACCTTGCATTTCTTTTATTCTAGACTCATGGAAATTAAGGCAAGATTGGAAAGACATTGTCATTCCAGAAAATATTGCCATACAAAAGACGGCAGGGGTCGGGGGGAGGGGGAGAGAATCAGTTAAGCGAGGAACATAAATTTCAAAATTATCATAACATTAAAGAGTAAGTGCAATGGGGTGCCGCCAATTTCTTTCTCTTTACAGCCACTTGCATGAAAAATACAGGATCCAGAATGGCCTTTGGAGATTATGAGCTGAACAAAAGCTCTTAAGTGCTGGTTCGCCTCTGTCTTTATTTAAAAGGAAACAATAACCCAAACTGAAAGCAGAGCTATAAAACTTCACAAAAATAAGCCCCCTGGATGCTCCATGATACACATCCCACAATTGTAGCTGAATGTCTCCACTATAATGCAGTCTATAAATATTTATACCGTCGCAGGTTTTGTAGATATAAATAGTACTTCCCTTTCTGCCATTGAAATATATCTTCTCCTTCATAGAGTCTTTGTGGATTTCTCCTGATACAAGGAGGGTGGGGGAACATGCAGGGGAACTCTTAGATATAGGGCACAGAGGGGGCTAGCCATTACTAGCCTTTGAGAACTTCATGGAAAGAGCTGACCAAGGTCAATCCCTAAGAACAATGGATCCCACAGAGGAACTGTTCCAATGAATGAGAGAGCCTGCAAGTTAACACTTTAACTAACACCAGTGAATTACAGATAAATGAGTGCAGAACAAATGCTACAAAACATGCCATCTACTTATTCTTTAATCAGGTTCCCTGGCTGGCTTGCTCTTCTATTATCACTGGAAGAAATTTTGCATTTGAAATTCATCAGATCTTGGCAAGATGAGTATTCTCAGCTAAACCTACTTTCAGTCACATTAGCATTCCAGAAAGAATTGATTAATTGTTCTCACTATCAGGAAACTTCTTCTAAGTTCTAGATTGGATCTCTCTTTAATGCTCTTCCACCCATTACTTCTTGTCCTGCCCTCAATACTTTGGAGAATAGGTTGACTCCCCTTCTCTGCAACAGCCTCTCAAGTACTTTTAGGAATTAGGAGTCACCTGACTTTCTTGGAGAGGCAAAGCTTAGAAGATATGAAATATATGGGACAATGCAAAAAGGCTGGAGAGTGTGGGTTTTGTTTGGTTGTCCCTAGCTGCAGAAGAGAGGGGAAAATGGACATTTCTTTTTGTTGCATCTATTTTAGAGTTGTGTCGAAACAGGAGACAATCACCACTCAAACGTTTGATAATTATTGGTCAGATGGTACTGAGGGGTACACAGGACTTCCTATGTAAAATGAAAAAAGAAAATAAGGAAAATAAAACATAAGCCTTTTCATGAAGTAGTTATTGAATTAAATCTTTCAGTCATAGGCCAGAACAAAATAAGAATTACAAGCTTACAATAGTAACACTGAAATCAGCAATATTTGTTTTATTCTATTGTTGTACAACACTCAGAAACACTTCTTGGGAAAGGGACAGCCATATAAAGTGATATGTATATGTACACATACACATACACATACACATACACACACACATATGCATTGTCAATAGTGCTATAATATCACAGTCGGATCTTTATATAATGTTCTTAATATCTAGACTACGTTTATTAATTAAGAAGTGGAAGAAAAAAGAAAATGTAAAGTAGTATAGTATAATGGCAAAATGATTAAAATTCAACTACTAATTAGTTCTTATCTAATCTACTAATTAACTACAATGAGTACATCCAGTCACAAAAGCCCAATTTACCAGAAGTGGTAAAATGGCTATTTATTTATTATTCAATTTATATAGCTACTCATCTCACACGTATGACTCTAGGTGGCTCACAGAATGAAAAATAACAAAACAAAAAACAAAAACAAAACACATATAAATAGATAACCCAAACCAACAATATAAAAAACCATTAAAAACAAGCTGAAACAGTTAAAATAATTGAATGCTGGAGAATGCCAACCATCAGCTTTTGAACAATACAGCCATCTTGCAGGATCCAGATCTCTAAATGATCACCAAACCTGATGCTACAAAAGTGGTCTTCTGGGTTACCTGAAAGGCCAAGACGATCAGGGCAAAAGAGCTTCCAAAGGGCAGGTACCATAGCAAAAAACACTCTCCTCCTGAGTCACATCAGATAAAACCCATTGGTAGATGGGACCCATAACATACTCCTTTTGCCAGATATGATGGAATGAGTAGATGTAACCTGAGAGAGATGGTCCCTCAAGTAAGCCATACCTATGCCAAGTAGGGCTCTATAAATCATTGGTTATGATGGATTGAGCACAGAAACAAACTGGCAACTAATACAGCTCACAGAACAGAGGTATATAATATTCACTGATTCTGGAGTGCATCACCATCAACTACTGAATGCTCTTCATGCATGTACAGTGTATTACAATGATACCTCCAACAGGTGAACAGAATATGAATGATAAGAGAGTTCAGGAAAGGCTCAACTGACGTACAATTTGACACTGTGCAAAGGACCTCTTAATCATGACTGTTATCTCTTCATCAAGCATGAATTAGCAGTCCAGAAGCATCCCTTAGATTGTGTACCATATCTGTTTGGGGCAGTCCAACCCATCCAGCATCAAAGATGATATGTTCCCAAATCCCAAAGGTCCCAGGGCCAAATACATTCAGTCTTGCCAGGCTTAAGCTAAAGTTTGTTCTCCATGCAAACAACCCACATAAACCCTTCACACACTGAGACAAGACATCAACTGTATTTGCTTGGGGTGGAGATGTACAGTTGGATATCAGCAATGTTCTGATGGTGTTTCACTCCTTCAGTATGATATTCAGTCACACAGAGATGTCTAATCCTAACTATGATGAAACATGTGGTTTCCCAGTGTAAGCTCTGCTTTATCATCATTGAGCTGCAAAGCTACATGCAAGTATGGAAGAAATCTTACTTGCATCACAATTTCATGATGTTTTTGGGTGATTCCTTTGATCCCATTCTTCTTCTACATAACCTTGTCAAAGCTGGGAAATGGGGAGACCCAAGTCCATGTCCTCTTTCAGTCATAGAAACTTGGCTGAGTTCATTTCATTTCATCTAATCTTCCTCACAGGATTATAAGAATAAAGCCATTCTCAGCACCTACATGCATAAGATAAACTGGTAGGGCTGCACCCTGTCATTTTTGCTCATCACACCTCCTCCTGATTTTCATCAATTTCTAATTTTCATTGTCTTTTTATCTGTGCATGGGTGGCTTCTTTTAAAGACAGAGCACAGAAGAGCTGCCACTCTCTATTTTTTTTTCCAAGAATAGATACAGGGCATGTGTAGATGCTAAGGATTAAAAAAAAAAAAATTCTGGAGGTTTTGCTAGCTTCCTGTTGAATTTTGCTTAAACTTTCAAAACTTCAAAGTTAAACCAAGATAGTGGTTCTAAATCAAATATCATTGGTCTTGCAGCACTAGCTGCAGCAAAGCTCTTTTCAACAAAATACGGGTCCCACTTGGATAACTGTCACCCTGCTGGGATGAAGATCAAGGGTTTGGAGGAAGTGTGTGAAATGCTTGGATTTTGGTGGAAGTAATCCATTTGCTTTGAAGGTATATTTTCAGGCTGCACTTGGCTAAGAAACTGCAATCTTGGATGGGTTTCTGAAAATGCATCACATAAGAAATGAAAAGGGAATTGCACGAAAGTGAGCATCTCATGTCTTTTACAAAAGTCTCTTTCCAGCAATTCCATTTACAAGTTGTTCATATATAGTGGATTCTAGCTTCAGGTATCATAGTTGTTCTGGTTTTGTAGGATGGGTAGATGGATGGATTGATGAATGGGAAAGAAAAAGAGGGAGGGAGGGAGGAAGGAAGGAAGGAAGTTGATTTGCTTCCCCTAATACTATGTCCACTATGCCCTCACACTCAAATACCTGTATAACTGTAAAAGACTAACCAGAAATCTCATCCAAACCAATATACTGTTGAGAATGGGCTCATTTTCTTCAATACCCTGGAGAATGTACTTCAAAAATGAAATATTTACATAAGACCTAATTGAAATAAAGTAACGTGAATGACTTGCAAAGACTTCAAATCCCCAGCTGCCTTTTTTTTTCTTTCTTTCTTTCTCTCCAGACTTCATATAGATAAATCACCTGTTTTATCTCTGTCAATATTGGGAAAAACAATTATAATTCCAGAGTTTTAGTTAAGATTGGCTTCACACGGGACTAAAATTAGGTTGGAAAACATCAAAATAACAGTCATAGCAGTCATGACAGCCACAACACACACACATACACACACACATATTCACACCACCACAGTCATCACTAGCATCAGCACCACTTCTACTACAGCTACCACCAACTGGCAAAAGATATATTATTTTGATATGAAACACCTCTTTTGTACATGGATTGTGACATTGCCTGCATGTCCAAGATGAGCAACGTTTGTTTGTTGATGACAGCACAGTTCTATGAACATCCAAGGTTTTCCTTCCTTCCTTCCTTCCTTCCTTCCTTCCTTCCTTCCTTCCTTCCTTCCTTCCTCCTTCCTTCCTTCCTTCCTTCCTTCTCTTTCCTTCCTCCCCCCTCCCTCCCTCCCTTCCCTCCCCTCTTCCTATTTTTCCTCCTCCTTTCCTCCTCCTCTTCCTCCTCCTCTCCTCCTTCTCCTCCTCCTTTCCTCCTCCTCCTCCTCCTCCCCCTTCCTTCTCTGGTTTATTTGAGCAATGTTCAAACGCTTTGAAATTTAAGAAGCAAGCTCTCAGGTTTGGGACAAAGGAAGGCATAATGAATAGATGAATTAAAAATAAATATTTACACTGAGGTTACAACACCCCTCTTACGCAAAATGCAGAATTCATCTGTGGAACTCTGGCCCTAAAATTATTATCGTAGTTCAGCAAGGCAGTCAGAAACAAAGAGATGAGATTTCAATATATGTAATGAAAGAACTTGTCTGTTAACACTGGCCTGAATACAAATGTACAAGATGTATAATAACCATCTACTTGTACCACTGTTAGCTCAGCTACTTGGAAGCATTTTCTACAAGACCTCCTTCCTGCAGAGATTAGAATTGTGTTCTACTCAAGGTTGTCTGGAAGAGTTATTTTAAAGCACATCAAAGCTATTGACATGTATATGTAGAGAGAGCTGTAAAGCATTATGAAGCGGTATACAAGTGTAAGGGCTATTACTATTTATATGTGAAATATACCCTATGTCAGCTTTGGAAACCATATTGAGATTTGATGCTCCCACGCTGCCACAAGCCTGAGAAAGTGGTGGTGGGAGATTCAACTGAGTATCTCTAAGTAGACAAAATACAATTATTTTGCTAGTTAAGGGTCACTGAGGATGGTGCAGAATGAAATAAAATCTTACTTTAGGGTGGATCTTGATTGGGCCAGGTGATGTGATGATGGCCAATGGGGGGGGGGGGGANGGGGGGGGGGGGGGGGGGAATGGATTTGTAGTTTTGAACATTGCAAGGAAGCCTGAAACTTTCAGATTCAGTATTCCACAGATGTTCCAGTTACTATCCAAATAAAGCAATCTTTGAGAGATGTCTGTCTTGGAGTTATTGGTTGGAAAGGAGAGTTCCTGGAATGCTGACACCCTAATAGGAGCTCTATCTCAGGTGATTTTACATAACCTGGCTCAGGCTATGGCCCAGATGGATCTCTCCTGGGCAGATTCAAGTTGTGGCTTGAGTTTTCCAAAATCTATTTTATTAAGTGAAATTTAGTTCCCCCAATTACTTCCCACTCTATAATGAGCAATCTTAAATGATGCTTTCCCTAAATTCAAATTTCAGATTTGTCCTAAAAAGAGATTTTTCATCCTTATTCACAATATCATCAATTTATATTGAATTTTTCTTGATAGCATTTGTTGCTGAAGGTATAACAGTGGATATGGCTGTTTGCAATTACTTATTATTATTTCTGTCCTTTCTACTTTTCCCAATCTAAAGAAGCCCCAGGGGGGATTTATTAGAAGTAAGAAAAGCCAAATGGTAGTAGACCATTGAATAGGGGATTGTTCAATGAAAGAAAGACCAGGCATAGATACCTTTGGCAGTATTGTAATAGATCAATGCAAGAACACCACGTTACCACACTGTTTTTTTCAAAAATTAGGGCAGGGATCAGATGTCTAAGCAATTGGTTTGGGTTTTTTTCAGGGGGAGGGGGTCAGAAATAATGAGCACTCCAGCTAATAAAAATATTTTAACCTTCGCAATAGTGATGAATATCTGTTCCTCGGGTGTAGGATAAGGGTGAAGGATCACTCCCCAAGCTTGTGGATTAGTTTCTGAACATTTCAGGCTAGGTGATATTTTCAGTGGAATTTAAGGTACATCAATGTCGGTTTTCTTCTGTTTATAAGGGCTTCAGGTGTGGGTGTTTCCCGTCAGGCTCAAAAAAAAGAAAAAAACCCAATTCCCTTTCATTAGAGATGAGGTACTTCTACTAAGTTTGAAATAATAGCAACAAAAGCAAGGCAAGATCTGGTTCAAAATGCACAAAGATTATACATTGAAAGTCACCCCAAATCTCTTCCCTCTCCCCAGGATCCAGCACTGAGAGTCCAATTAATGCCCAGTTTGATGTTGTTGGAAAGCTCCTCTTTAGATATTTCTCGCATCTGGAGTTTCAGAACAGTTGGCCTTGATGGAGTATAAACAACTCCACTCAGCAGCACCATAATTCATCAGTGCAAACCTCCCTTCCAGTTCTCATGGGGTTACTACACACCAGCTTGCTTCCCCATCCCAAATGCCCATGTCCCCCACTCCCCATTTCTATTGCAGCCTATAGCAAGCACGCTGTGGAAACCCATGCTGGAGATCTGGCTGACAGAGAGTCTTGTGATGGGTCAGCTGTGAGTCATTGGTGAGTCTTGTGATGAGTCTTGTGATAAGGAGATTACATCAGGTCAGGCTCATTGGGAGGTAAACTGCTGGGGGGGGGTGTTTGTGGGTTGGTGCTGTTTCTGGTTGGCTGTGCAGTTGATTTGGATTCTGAGGGATCCATAGACTGGTTGTAGGTCAATGTGTCTGTTGATAGAATTGCTTGCGGAGTGCCAGGCTTTGATAAACTCACAAGCACAGCAGGTGGTAGAATGTCCGATGATTTTTGTGTGCTCTAATCAAACTGGTGCTGTTTGGTGTCAGTGTGGGTAGAGACCCTCATTTTAACCTTTATTATTAAGTCAAGCAAACTGAGTATCAGCCTTCAAGATTCTTTTCTTTTCTTTCACCATCTTTTTGGCTACCATAGTAACTGGGGAGGGTGAATCAATTGGGCTTTGTGGGGTGGGAAATATTCTGGAGGTTTTAGAGAATGAACTGTATAACTTTGGGAAAACTTTATTATTTATGCTTATTTGCTTGCTTACTGTGCAACTGCAGCTCTTTATCAGACTAGGCCAAGGTCAATGGCCAGATATCTGCATCACCCCCTGAGGATGCCCCACATGACATTATACACATCTTCGTTTTAACTATTGTGGGTAGGAACATTGCCATCACTTTATATATGTGTTTTTCACACATAAATACTCAGATCTCGAATCCTTTTAATGCTACCACTTGATTTCCAGTAAAAGTTTCTTTTCTCTATAACAATGGAGTCTAAGAGTGTCTTTCTTGGATTTTGAATGGAGCACCATCTGAAACTGAGACTGCAAACATGACTTTGACTGGATGGCACAGGACTTTGCAGTGGGAACCAAAAATCTGAGCCTTTCTCAGCTGTATGAGGATCACCCCCTCCCTTTTTTTTATCTCAGCAGAGAAGAGTGAAAAACAAGAGCAAGCTGTAAACATCTAGATGTTTCTTAAAATGGAGGAGAAATTGAAATGTCATTAAATTACTTGAAATAACTATGGTTTTCTGCATTGCCATTATATACACTCAACTCAAACTTTCTTCTAAATACTCTTCTCCTTTGAAAGTAATGGGAGATTTCTGATTTAAGCTTCTTCGGCGACAGACTGAAACTGCGTCTCTGCGCGGATCCATGCTTGCCGCTGGAACTCCCCGAGCCAGCTGGTTTCAGGGCTAAGCCACCCTGTAGAGGTGGTGAAGAGGGGGGAGATTGCCTGCAGGGTTGAGGAGAGCCGC
>BHFT01033842.1:5000-26745 GCA_004320025.1 Laticauda laticaudata
AAAGCATGGCTGGCTGGGGAATTCTGGGAGTTGAAATCCATGTATCTTAAAGTTGCCAAGGTTGGGAAACCTCGATTTAAAAGAATAATACAGTAATCAGAATATGATATTCTCATTCACAATTGAAAATAGTATACTCTCTTCTATCAGCCTGCAGTTTTTACATTTCATTCTATTCCCTATTTAATCTAGGCCTTTACTCACATTAAATTAGTTTTTATTCAGAAATAAGTTAATATTAAAATGCTGAGATCTTCATTTTGCTCAGATAAGGATTGTGTTCAGTGTTCCAGCTATTAGATGTCTATCACAAATCCAATTGTCTTGCTGGCAAAATGGACCCCTCCCTTCATAGAGATTGGCAGCAGCCCAGGACCGCATCAGAATAACCGACATACACAAGAAGAGGTTATGCCAAAAAGTCCACTCTGTGTAGTTGCAACTTGATGGCTGATGTGCATATGTAATTCAGTTTTTGCCTGATACTGTGATGAACATTTTGCCACTTGTCTTCTCCCTCAAGCAGAAATTGTGACTGCTCTCAATTAGCAGTGGAAGAATCACCATTTCTGGATGGGGGTAACTTAAGAAAGTTACATTGCAGAACACCAAATCACAATCTGACTTATGTATCATTTCAAGACAGCAGAGTAGAGAAGACTATACAGATTCATTTCTAGAACTGCATACAGCTTAGAGTTTAAACTGATCCACTTTAAAATAAGGTAAAACTTGATATAAAGACATTTGTGCCAATGCCTGGTAAACTGCATAAATAGGTCCATATAGGGTTTTTTGGGGGAGTGGGGGGGTTGTCAATACATTCTTCCGGGATGCTGCTTTGCTTTTACCTTCATAGCCTTGGGATTGCTGTACCCAAGTATTAATTAGTCCAACACTCATCCCACTTATTTTTTTCCAATTCAGCCAAGGTCAGTTAAGTGTAGCCACTTGCTGTGGGGTAATTCTCCATTTGTGGAGGGAAGAGGGAATGGCCTTGATGGACAAAAGAGAGAGCTGCTACCAAGGCAACAGTCAGATTAAAAGGGCTTGAGCCCAGGTCAGGAAGGTAAGGTGGGTAAATGATTCAGGCCCCTTCCTAGTTCATACAAAGATAAAGCAAAGGAGAGGAAAAGCACATTCAAATTTGCAAGATTCTGTTATTATCTGTCTGTTCCAGTGAAAGTAGTTTTAAGATCTCATACGGCTTTGGTTTCTCAGTCTAGCTTATCTGTATCTCATCTATCCATTAGGTCATTAACCTATTTAAAAATTCACCGTAAAATAATAATTTTACCAATACTTTCTATCAAAATGTGAATTTCCAAATGAACAGAATGACAGAATTTGCTGCAGCAGAAGAGGTCTATTGCACCTGGAAGACTGACATATTTATGATTAGAATTACATTCTGGAATTGCATTCATCGGACGCCGAATATGTCATCCTAAATTAGAAGACATTGAGCACACAAATTTTGCTGGTGGGAGTGAATAGCAGAGAGGAGCAAGGCCAGGAAGACAAAAAAAAAGTGACAGTGATAATTATACACTTGCAACATAATTATTGTGCCTAGGAACAAATCAGTATTGGTTCTAACAAAACACTAATTAATGTAGATGTTATTAAAAAGTGTAATTCCAGTTCAAGCCAGAGAGGATAGAACAGAATTTTCTGATTAACTTCTGCTTATTTTCTATATGAGTGAATCTTCTTTTTAAACAATGCGGGCCTTAAGGATCTTGTAAATCCAAATTTCTTATGTCATATTTCAAAATATATTTTTGACTATTCCCATATACATTTCAAAATGTATAAATATTTGCTGAGGGAGGCAGGGGGTTCAGGTAAGCGATTTAAGAATTAATGCACCAATATATTTGGCAGGTACAAAACTTATTGGAAAACCATGTTCCTACAGTGTTTGTCCCACAAATATTCCTCCAGCATCTCTAATACTTTCCTCTCATAGGGTTGTGTAAACCACTGAGTTTAAAACATTTCAATATCAAAAATTTGACATTGAATCAAACCTGAAACTGCAGCCATGTTCTAAAAGTTTGTCTTAATCTTGGGGAAAAAAAACCCCTGGTTTTGTTCTCAGATTGTTTTGTTTGTTCCAAGAAGCTTCAGGTTCTGTGATTGGCTTGGTATAAAACTCTCCCACCCCTCACTGCACTTTCTGCCATCACAGACAGTCAGTATCAGGGACTGGTTCCAATAGTGCTCTCTGCCAAGACTGAGTGGAAGGAGAAAGCAACATTTGCGTAAGTACATACATCAAAATCTAAGGGATTGTAGATGTTTCTTCAGTTTAAGCAAAGCTGATCACACAAGCCTTTGACCAATAATAGGCTCTAAGTTCCCAGTTCAATTCTAAAATCAATATTAGGAAAACTATTGCAAAAAGAAAAGAAAGCATGAGAATTGAGACAACAAATGGGTGCAGATACTGTTCAGACACTTTTTGTTACTGACCACTGCTAAGGGACAACAGAAAACATTGAATGCATTTAAAAAGCAACTGCAGACTTTTGTGATGTGTCTTCTGGGCAAAATGCAGAACCATTGTCAGCTTCAAGTTGGACACCTTTTTTAGCTAATGGCGTTAGCAAACCCAGACTGCATTTTCTTCCTTGTTGGAAATTGGAATGGTGAAAACTCGACCAAAACAGCATCGGGAAAATGAAGGAAAGGACATAAAACACAGCTCCTTTCCTCTCCCTTTTGGTCTTATCTCTTATCAGACAGTATGGTGGGGACCTAATAACCCATCAAGTGCTGCAACAATATAATCACCATGGCCCCAATCAGGCTAGCTAGCGATAAGGGATAATCAAAGTTGTAATTTAACTATCCCAAGAGGGCCACAATTTCTCCAAGTGTTTACAGACTCTTTTAGACCAAGATTTTGCAAATTCATGTGCCTTTGGGGTCTGTTTTTTCTTAGAATCGGGAAGCCTGCTCATCATAAAGTAAAGGTAAAGGAGTCCCTGCGGATTTTGCTTGGCTAGTCGTTGCTGACAATAGGGTGCGGTGCTCATCTCTGTTTCAAAACCATTGAACCTCTGAAGACATTTCTGCGGTCATGTGGCCAGCATGACATCATGGAATACTGTATTTTCCCACCAAAGTGGTACCTATTTACCTACTTGCATTTGCATGCTTTCAAACTGCTGAGTTGGCAGGAGCTGAGGCTGGGATGGGAGCTCACCCTGTCTTGTGGTGCTTGGGTCTCAAACTCAGGCTGCTGGCTTCCCAACTCACAAGCCCAGCACCTTAACCGCTGAGTCACTGTGCTGCTCACTCATCATAGCTACTTGAAACATAGGCGGATGCTAAGTGGTCAGTTATTCTTTGCACTTCATGAGACACACACTGGAGATGTGAAGCAAAATATTCACCTGAGGTACTAGCGCACAAATATATACCTGTACATAAAACTTTCAATCTGAGAGTTGCTGAGTAACATAATGACTTGGGCAAAGGCACGATATTTCTATTTCACATAGGACTGACACCTGAGCAAAAAGATAAGTAATTACAGATAGTCCTTGACTTATAACAGCACTGAAAAAGTGACTTATGACCATTTTCTATACTTATGGCCATTGCAGCATCCCCATGGTCACGTGATTTACATTTGGATGCTTGACAGCTGGCTCACATTTATGACAGTTGCAGTGTCCCGGAGTCATGTCATTCCCCTTTTGCAACCTTCTGGCAAGCAAACTCAATGGGGAAGTCTTGATAACCGAGTTACTAATTTAACAACTGTATGATTCACTTAACAAATGTGGCAAGAAAAGTCGTAAAATGGGGCAAAACTTAAATTTCTCATTTAGCAATATAAATTTTGGGCTCCATTGTGCTCATAAATTAAGCTCTACCTGTATAATGCCAGTTGCAGCAAAAAAGGATTCGTTGTTTCATTACATTTTAGTACTTGATGTGATTGCTAAAAAAAAGTATCACCGAGAGTCCGAATTGCTTTCTTGATATATTACAAATAACTGAGTGATCTTCCAGTAGGTCATTTCTATATAACCCTGCTATAGGCTGAAAGAATTCTGGAAGTGTATAGCTCTTAACTTCAGCCAAATTTCAGGGCCACCAGATTTCAGGAGGACCCACCACCACAACTCACCTCGACTTTTTTACAGCATCTTCTACATGTTTTAGTGGCTTTTTATTTGCTTACAGAGTTACAGCAGGTTATTCTTTAAGAGTTCAGTCTTTTTCTCAAAACACTTTTGTGGCAGAAGCTCCCTTAAAACATTGTGTTTATTGTTGTGGTTATCACATGTTTTTTCTTTGGGTGCCACGAAGTCTGGGTGTAGACCAGTGTCCTGTACAAATAAGAGTGGTTCACTATTCACTTTTGAAAATGTAACAGTTATACAGGCAATTGTTTGTTAAAGGCACTGTCTCTTCTCATTTATTTTATTTTTGCAAAGTTGAGTATACTTTGCATACCAGCCTGCATCGTTTCTTCAGAATCTCAGGAATCTGATATCAAGAAGTGACATATAATGTGTATAAGGAATGTTATGTAACATGCTTTCCTATTTCTACCCAGATCACCACCCTTCACCTTGCTTATGTACCGTCTAACTTCTTTGCATTATCTCAAGAGTTTTCAAAACACTTTTTCCTTCCATTCAATCACGCCTGATTTTCAGAGACTGCTTAGACAAATCTCTGCAGTTTTCTTGGCAAGGTTTTTCACAAGAGGATTTGTCACTGCCTCCTTCCTAGAACTGACAGAAAGTGACTGGCCTAAGGACCCCCAGCCGCCTTTGTGCCCTAGGCAGGACTTAGAATCCCTGTTTCTTGCTTGATGCCTTAATCCAACACTACACGAGCTCTCTTTCAAACACTACAGAACCCTAAAATAATAAATGAATGGAAAGTGATGAATTTGTGATTTCATTAGGATCAGGATTGTGTAAGAAATAATAACATATTACTATACCTTCCTTTTAATCTGTATATCTCAATACAATAATGATAAAAGCAGGCAACTTCAGAACAGGTACCGTACAGCATTCTGACTTTGCTGTTGACGTTGCCAGACCAAGCAGGATGAGTTCTGACAGCGATCAAGCTTTCCAGTAGAAGCCATCAAGCTTGATTAGGCAGACCTGGTGTTCTACCACGTTGTGCTGCAGGCTTTACATGCACCGACTAAAGGCTGGCATGTCCAGGCCGAGTTCTGGCAGCAGCACTGCTTCCTATCTACAAATGCAGAGGCAACAGCAACCTCCACCACTTGGGTCAAATCCAGGAAAGGAGCATTGTGCCACTGGGATGTAAACTCTTCCCCTTTCGCAGATAATTCACATAAAAAGAGCCGCCACATGAGATATATTTTCATGGCGCTGAGACTTGTCAATCCTCCCAAACACTCAGAGATATCTCTGTACAAACCCTCCCCCCAATATCTGTGATGGTCCTCAAATTGTCTTGTGATACATGTACACACACACACACACCCTGCTCTAAGTGGGAAATAAAGTACAATAAAGCAGCAGTTCTTGATCTTTTCTTCACTATGGACCACCTTTAAGTACTTTTTGTGATCACGAACCACGGCCACAGACTACCAAGATTTAACTTAAGATTTAAATCATAACATTTCTTCAAGACTTTGTGGGACCCCCTGTGATGACATCGTGCCCCCCCTTTCAAGGAGTTCGTGGACCACAGGTTGAGAACCACTGCAGTAAAGAATCTATTTCATCCTATTTCCTTAAACTCACTAGAAACAAGTGAAGGATTGTGAAATATGTTTCTTGTGAATGGAGCAACAACTTGTCTTAAAATTGGGATTCTTTCTCCAGATTACTCAGGGGCTCTCATTCAGCTCCCACTGCAGCATGCCAGCAAACCATCAGATACTCAAATGTTGCACATTTCCCCAAAATCTGAGACTGAACTATGTGGAAACAGCTCCCATGTAAAAAGAAAGGGTAAGAAGGAGATCCTAACTGATCAGAAAGGGCACTAAGACAGCCAGGCGCCCATCTCTGACCTTGGAATATGGCCAAACTGTCTGCAAGGGCAAAAGACTTGGGCCTCCCACTCCTGAGGTCACTTCTGTATCAGCCTTGAGAAAATGGGGAAGCTACCATTGCTGAATTCTCCCCACGTTCAGAAAAAAGGTTATATTGTCAGGGCTGGCCTTTGTCCCCAGGAGAGCAGAGGCACAAAGGGCTGTTCCAGTTTCTACAACCACACTCTGTTGTTTATTCTGGGCCTCAAGAGATAAGGTGAGATAGAAGGATACAAAAACCCATGCAAAAGACAAATGTTTATCCTTATTAAATGCCTAATAGGAGGACAGATGAATTGAAGCTTCCAAGTTAGATCCCTAAACAACCTTCTGGCTCATAAATCATCCTGAGATAGCAGGTAACAAAATTACCGCCTTAATTCAGCCCAGAAACAAAGAGATCACTGGGGAAATGTCCTGTTTTGGGCTTTATGGACAAAGCGGAGATGGTGTTCCTTAACTCTGGAGGTGCTAAAAATCACACCTTTTTGAGGTACCACCCAGATTCATACAGAATGTTAAGTCATAATGTTTGGTTTGGCTTAGCATACTATTATGAATCCAACCCACATGGTGTATTAAATGCAATGTGTGAGTCCAAGTTAGCTCTTCAACAAGACCCATTGCAGATCCCTTGGGGATCTTTCTACTGATCTCTTTTTGACAGAAGTGGAGTCAACACCACAAACAAGAAGTGATGAGCACCTACACCACAGACAAGAAGTGATGAGCACCTACACCAATGCACTACTCACAGCTATTTGCTTTCCACACCATCACGTATGAAACCATGTCGTTTGTGCTATTATTCCAGTTCAGGGCTACATTGAAGAGTTACCCACATGGATCGTTTCAGAGAAAACGTTTACTGCCTAGAAAAATCAGATGCTCAGTTCAGAACTACTATAATTTGTATCTTGGTTAATTCCTATTAGAGCCGGCAGGGGTCAATGGAGAGCTGCAAAGGAAAAGCCAATGGACCTCTGGGAAAGGTCTCTAACTTCTGGTCCCAGGGTATGATCCTGGAAAGTCTCAAACCCCCTGGACAGCCAGCCATCTTGGAGGAACAGAGGAAGAAAACCTTCACACCAGTTTTGCTGAGATTGCTGACCCACATCTTTTTCGGTTCAGGCCAAGTTAACTAAGTCGCTCTAGCTCTCAACAGCTCACTTAGTCCTGCCCCAGCTTAGAGGTGTCTGGCCTTTACGGGGAAGGGGGGACAAGTGGGATTTTCCTATTGTAGCACACCAAGCACTTGAAAAAATACAAAACATTTTTGCCCCTCCTCACAACTCAACAAATAATCATAGTTACCAGAAAGAAATAGCAGCCCCCATCCCTCGCACTGTATTTGCCTTGGGTATGGGGAAATCCTGCTGTTGGGTCGAGCTGCTTCAAGCAATAGATGCTAGAAGGGAGAATGGGAGCCCTATCTAGAGATGGGTGTGATGGGAGTGTCTTTATTCCTTATTTCTTTTACTGTGCCAAATCTTACGCCAGCAATAAAATGACTTAAATAAATTGAATAATTACATACATTAACCCAATTTATCAAGGAGTAATCCTTATTTCATTAGTTTCCCATCAAATAACAGCAGGAAATCCCACTTCCAAAGTTCCTTAGTCTGTTGCTCAATGTCAATGGTTGCTCTAGAGGGGGATAAATAAAAAGCCCTGGACCAGATATGGTCCATTGGTTCCCCATTCTGCATCTACCATATACTTTTTAGGCAAAAAAGTAAAATCCTGTCAATCGAACCCCTGCAGGATGCTAGTTCTCACCAAGTGCATTTTTCACCTAAACTTACACTGCAGATACAGGTTGAGCAATGTTAGCAACGCAGATTGGAAGAATGCATGCATTGGTTCTATTTTGCTCCTGGTGGAGAAATCAGGATTTTAAAAAATGAAAAATGGTACTTAAGAACAAAGCAAGAAAAAGCCAGACAGCCAATAAAATTAAGGATGGCCTTGTTTTATGCAGCAATGTGCATATTGCTTGTGCTAAATACATGGGAAGCATAATCTGCAGCAATAAGCGCTGCCACTTCTTGTTGTTCAGGCATATTTGGCAATTCAAATTTGGCAGTTCAAATCTCAACAGGCTCAAGGTTGACTCAGCCTTCCGTCCTTCTGAGGTGGGTAAAATGGGGACCGAGATTGTTGGGGGCAAGAGGCTGACTCTGTAAACCAGTTAGAGACGGCTGTAAAGCAGTATATAAATATAAGTGCTATTGCTATATAGTGGGGATTTTCCAAATCAAAGACTGAGATGGACAAGCAGGTTCATCCTCCATCCTGAAGTTCACTGGGGGAAAAAAAGCATTACTACAAAGGGGATGTCAACCCTCCTGTGGGTGTTGCCATCAAGTCAATGTTCATGCCTATTGACTATCTGGGCAAGTCTCTGTAGTTTTCTTGTCAAGATTTCAGAAGAGGTTTGCCATTGCCTCCTTCTTAGGGCTGAGAAAGAATGACAGGCCCAAGGTCACTCAGTTAGCTTTGTGCCTAAGGTGGGGCTAGAGCTCACAGTCTTCAAGCCTGTCCCTGGTCCCTTAACCGCATTTCCAAACTAGGTCCTCTACCAGTCCTCCTAGTCCGAGCTAAAACCTGCATTCTCTTGGGTTCTGAAAGCAAACCATTTCATCCTGGTTGGATCCATTGATGGATACAAGAGGGTTCAAGGGAGCAGACCAAGGTGGACCACCTGGAAGAAGCACTGCTTTATTCAAGAAGGAAGGCTTTACAGAATACAGAATAACAGAGCTGGAAGGGACCTTGGAGGTCTTCTAGTTCACACACACACACACCCCCGCTAGATCAGGAAACCCTACACCATTTCAAACAAACGGTTGTCGAATCTCTTCTCAAAAACCTCCAGCGATGACTCCCCCACAACTTCTGGTGGCAAGTTGTTCCACTGGTTAACTGTCAGAAATTTTCTCCTTATTTCCAGGTTGAGTCTCTCCTTGACTAGTTTCCACCCATTGCTTCTTGTCCTGCCTTGCCTGGAGCTGAAGCAGCTTGACCCCATTTCTTTCTCCCTGCCAATCTGGAGGAGAGGAAGCAAAGGCCCTAATAGCAGCTCCCCACAGACTGGTAGGGCTGGGCCCGGCTTTAGTGTTTGCAGGCCGCATAGAGGGATGTTGAGGCTTGGCTTAGAAAGCCAATCGGCAAAGGAAGCCAGGCAGGGTGGGGAAGAGGTGAGGCAACCAGGTCTAGGCCTTATCTCAGCTCAGGCACCACGAGCAAACAGAGACAGAAATTCTTGAAAAAGATGGAGTGATAAGATGAGGTGGGTGGGACCCCTGTTGCCCAGGGATATGTAGACCCCTGGACTTGACGAAACTCCATCCACAGGAGAAAGTGAAGCAGGAGCTGGGTCCCTACCCCGACTGCTCAGAAGCTGTCCCTCTGAACCCCACCTCAGCATCGTCTCTCTCTCCCTGGAATTGCTAAGGGAAGCAGAGGAGAGCCCTACCGCACTCAGACCACTGTTTTGACATGCAGTTTTTAATGTGTTTGCAGTTTGGTAAAAAGATAGCCCCATTAGCACCCATGTGTGTTGTATTTCTGGGTGGTGACGTGGTGGCAACGTGGTTAGAATGCAGTTCTGGGGGGCGAACTCACTGCTCACTCCAGGAATCCAGTCCTGAATGGCTCCGGGTTGACTCAGCCTTCCATGCTTCCGGGGTGGGTAAAAGGAGGACCCAGATTGTTGGGGGAAATAGGCTGACTCTGTAAACCACTTTGAGAGGGCTGCGAAGCACTAAAAGGTGGTATGTAAGTCTAAACGCTATTGCTATTTCACACATCACACGGCCCAAGCACGGAAAATAATTCAGAGGGAATAATATTACCACCTCTGGATCCATAGGAGAAATCCCAATTTGCAGACCGAAAAAGACTCCATACTATCCAGGATCACCAGGTACTGCATCAGTTGGGAGGGATGTGTGTGGGCTGCTGCTGCTCCCAGCATCCATGCCCACTTTAGGGTTCTGGTTGTGGAAGGGCATAAAAACAAGATTTGCAGAGTGGTGGTTTTCATTCCTCATTGCTGGAAGTTTATCCTTGGAATGGGGAGTTGGAGAGATCCCGAGTCTCAGGATCTACCCCAGAATTGCACAGGCATGGGGGTTAGGCATCTGGTCTCCATCCTGCCTTCATCTCAGAATATGTAGCCTAAACTCTGAAATAAATAAATAGCTTTGCCTGCTGTGCTCAAAGCGTAGCAGCCTGGTCTTGATTTCGCCCACTGAATCCTGCCCTTCCTGGAGCCACCCTGATGCCCACAAAGGCAGGTGAGGCTACCGACCCAGCAGCCCTCCAGTTCTTCCACAGGGGCTGCCCAGGACCATCATCCTGGCTGGCAAGCAGAGGGCAAGCCCCCCCCCTCCCCCGAGGGTGCAAAGCGTCTTATCTGCATTCCTGGATCCCACAGGCATTTCCCCCGGTTATACCAGAGAGCCCTACATAACTTTCGGCCCCACACCACCCATCCCCCCCTGCTGTCGCCACCCTGGTTTCCTGCTCCAATGGGGCAAGACTTGTGGAATTTACAAGAGGGAATCGTCCCCTGTGTAAGCATCTCAGTCATGCTTATGTCAACATCTTCACAGCCCTGCTGCTGCTCGGCACTCACCTTGCTCAAACACACTCCCAGCAACCCTGGCCTGCAGGGAGAAGGGGGAAACTGAGGCATGGGGGAGGGGGGGAGAGGAGGAAAACTCAGCTGGTTCGGTCAGAATCAATCCTGCACTTTGGAGGTGAGGGAGTAGCAGTGGCTCTGGGTTTCAAACTGCAGAAAAGGCCCTCCTCCTATTCTGCTTGTTCTGTACACCCATTCAGTGAACCCAGGTCATCCCTATCTTCCTTCTGGGTTCTTCCTCGCTCCATGATAAGGGTATAGCAAGGTCCTCAAATAAATCTCACAGGCTTTTGCTGCTTTTAGTATGTTTTAATGTTTTACTATTCCTCTGCAAACTGCCCTAGGAATTTAACTGAAGGACAGGGTGAAAATCTTGATAAATGATTAATTAAGGCTGCAGTTGTAGGCATACTTCCTCGGTAGTATGAAAGTATTCTATTTGCAATTAGTAGGACTTACTTTTGAGTAGTTGCAGAGGACTCTGCTGAAGGTAACTATATAACACATGCTTTTAAAAATAGTTTTTTTCCAGTTTAATGTTAAACCTATCTGGCTTCTCTCGCTCTCTCCCCTCCTTCCCCTCCCTCTCTCTCTCCCCCCCCCTCTCTCTCACACACACACCACTATACCTAGCTATGAATCATGGCTCCACTCAGGGACACAGTTGGGTAACTCATGAAAGCCAATATATGTGTCCCAGGATAATGTTTCAGGATCCAATCTGAGTCATGCCCCAGGACCAGAGGTTTTGTCTTCTGAGCTTTTGGACTTGTGGTGCATCCCACCTTCAGGGAACCTCTCTCTAGCAGAGTGCATTACTATTAGACAGAAATTCCTTGAGGATGAGCTCCAGCATAAGTCCGAAAGCTTGGAAGACAAAATCTGTCTGGTCCCAGTGAATGACCCTGATTGGATTCTGAATAGTGAGGTAATTTTGCACTTTCGTTTCTTTTTTCTTTTGTCCCCTTTCTTCCTTTTGAGATATTAATATAGGTGTATTTTGCTTATTAGAGACTATGGTGCACCACCCCGGACACAAGTCAGAGCTGCTGCTGAATGTAACCCTGAATGTTTTTTCTTTAGTCTTGCCTTAGTGGCAGGCTGCTTGTGTTCCCTGCTCCAAATCTTTTGAAGCTCACCACTTTTTGCAAAGCAGAAGAGAGAAGATTTCATTTTATTATTTTATTCCCATCCACCCCCATTTTGCAGCATGAATTTTATGTATGTAAGATAAATAAAAAAGATGCATATTTTTAGAAAAGTAAAAAAAGAATCCTGGCTCTTAATAACTGAAAACCAACCAGGGTTGGTCACTCAAGGCTCCCTTCCACCCTCCCTCCATTTCTCTCTCTCTCTTTCAGTAGGCAATGTTTGTTTTGGGACATTTTCAAAGGTGAGGCTTTCATCAATTTGTTTTTCATTTTCTGTATCTAGAATGTAAATTTAAAATTCCTCCACTGGCCATGCTCGCTGGGGAATTACAAGAGTGCCAGGCTCCCAGAAGGATACCGCTTTGGGGTGGGCTAGACTAGAATATGCATTATTAGTTTAAAAAGGAGATAACCTACTTTCTTTAACTCATTAATAGTCATTCATGGCACATTTTATTTATCTATTTTGGGGGCATCAGATGTAAAAACGCTTTCTTTGGGCTGCAGAGTAAGTAGCCTAATAGTCACAAAAGCAGGATTCCAGCAGGAATTTCAATTTGATTTTCTCAGTGCCAGTGATATATTTTAATGTGAGGTTGTCATTCTCACCTCTCACCTCCATTTCTATGGCTAGGAACTTCCTGGACTAGGAAAATTCAGAGTCCATCATTCTGTTGGCTTTCACACTGTTTTCCAGAATCAGAGGTGCTCACAGCTACTGCTTTGTCCAGGTAAAAAGTTCTAGCAAAGTAGCTCAGCAACTTAAATTCTATCCAGTTTTACTGCTGACTGCTTGTTGAATTAATTTGGAAGTGCTGAAGTTTATCTATCTAGGACATAACTTTTAGCCAGGTTGTGAGTAGCTTTGGTCTTATTTTCCTCTTTAATCTGGTGGGACAGTAGAATAAGATTTCAGTGGAGACCTTGCCCTCAAAAACTACTTACTCCTGAAATCTTTTATGTGTGCCCCCCCAACGCCCATCAACCAAAACTGTCAAAACATCCCATTTAGGACACTTTTAATCAATAGAACTTAACCACCTTCTTGAAATCTACTAGTTTGAAGAGAACTGATTATAGCTAAAGCTTTCTCCATAAGCTTATTTTTTTATGTGGGAGAAGGCTGATATTCATGGGGCACAGGGAAGAGAAGGTTAACTCTTCCCTCCCAATCTATGCATACCTGAAAATGTCCTCCACCACCACCCTGTCATTTCACTAATGTCTGTATTGGCAATAATAGAAAGTTTCTTCCTCAACTGTCCCTGTCTATATTTTAAATTGCCAGATTGGGAGATCAGATTTTTGCAGTTTGAAGCACATGATGGAGAAGATGGTTAATCTTTCCTGCCCCTGATCCAAGCCCTCCACGCACCTACCATTAAGCTTCTTTGGGGGAGGGGGAAACTATTGCTATTAATGAAAAATATAAGGACAGTTGATTCAGGGGAGAGTTCTCATTGATTTGTGCCTTACAAAACTTCTGTTTTTTACAGACAAAGATTTGGACTAGACTGTCATAGTCCAGACAAATCTAAATCTTTGGCCTGAAAAGTCATTTTTGCTAACCAAAGTTAGAATAGCCAGGGGCCCATTAGAACAGGGCATTAACTTGCGCTTAAACAGTGTTCCCATTTAGTTCTCCTGAGACTCCTAAACATACTTTAGAGGCACCATGTTCGTGTTTCTAGGCATTCCTGGCCTAACATATCTGGACCATTGCTGCTTTTTGGTTCTGCTGCTTGCCACATCATCTGACATGAAGCTGTATGATAGCTTTATCACAAGTTACAGTGATGATAGTAAGCTTAGAAGCGCTTGGAAAATACCACAGTGAATTAAACCAGTAGTCCACATACTGTAGCTCAGCCTCTATCTCCTTTTTTAAGCCAATCCTTTTGTAAGGTCCAGAAGTAGAATATGCTGAACTATCTACATGCTGAAATATTCATCCCCAGCATTTGATAGTCATGCTACAAACAGCCTCAATGATGAAAATTAGAATTTTTGCTGTCTTGGCTAGCAGTTCTAATGGACCCCATAATCCAATAATGGCTAGGTTCTGATGCCCATCCATCATTTGGTTGTACAGATTCTCGTAAAGGTTGCTGGACTATAAGGACTTAATCTGATCCAGCCAGGTTTTGCTTATATTTGTCAAATTATTTATATCTCACCTTTCAGGCCTAAGTTCGTGTTACCTTCTTAAAGATTGAGAAAGTAAGTAAATTTCCAATTATTTGGTTTGTATGATTTAAGTAGGATTTCTAGACCAATTTGCTTTAAGACATTTCCTTTTTAAAAAAACCATTTATCCTTGGAAAGTAATAGCACCTTCTCAAATTACTTAACAGAGTTTCTAATCTGAACTAGTTTCGAGTGACTGTACCATTTTGTATCTATCACACCTTCAGATTCAATGTTGGGTATATTAGTCTGAGACTTTCCGAGATCTGAGCTGAATTCGAAACACAGTGCAAAGGACACTGCGAACAGGCACAATGACTTCACTGCACATCCAGATTCTGAAGATAGAAGCTTTATGGGATTTAGATGAACTGTCTTCAAATGGTGCAATTCAGCTGAGGATTTCCTGAATTCTCAGGTCTTTTGGTATTGCCATTGTTGACCCTGAATTAAGTGCTAGGGAAAGAGTCTTTGCAAAACTGGGGAGGGCAAAAAGCCGGTGGAAAGGCACGTGGTCATTCCTGTTCCCCTGGGAAGCCATATACTGCATGTGCAAATCCTACAAAGAGGCATAAAAAGCATTACCCCAAAGCATTGCCTACTCAAGATAAGAGAGAGTGATGCTTCACCAGGTTTCTACTCAGTATCCATACAGACAGCTGGAGCCTGGGGAACAGTGTTAGCCTCCACTATAAGCAGCCTTCCCTGCTCATGTGTTTCTTTAAAACTTCCATTAACCCCTAGCAGATTATGGGAGTTGTAGTCCAAGACAAGCACTGGCCTGAAAAAAAATTGCTGAGCTTGGAAACCTGGGATGAAAGAAGGAATCTCATCCAAGCCCTTTCACTGAATGGCTTGGTTTTATTTATTCTATTTTACAGTTGGGTTGAGAGGAACTAAAACCGAAAAAGGACTCAGTATACATCATACTGGGTCGTCTTCCTCCCCCCCTGAAAGATAGCAAGGGGGAATAAGATTTTTTTAAAAAAGGACAAATTGGTTAATTATCCTTTCGGTCTAAACAATCAGAGCCACTCTGCGGCCTGAGGGATCATTGATATGCCTACTTCCGAAGCAAATCCTACACAATTCCACAGGATTTGTTTCCAGGCAGGTGGATCTCGGACCATAGCTCAAAGAGCAAAGATTTCTCTGCTATCCCTCAAGTCATTTCTTTCCCCTGCAGAAATTGTGCCTCGTCTTCTCCTTCGGGGACGAGCAAAAAAGAACATTTCCACAGCCCCCCCTCCCCCGCCCCTTAGGAACAGGGAAGACGACATCCAAATATTTTGGGTTTTTTCCCATCCTACCAATTCCTTCACAGCCCTGAAATAATAGTTTTGAGTCCGGAGTACATCGGCAGGATCGGGACCCCGCGCACGCGGAACTCGTGGCTAACCATCCATTGTCTTGGCGCGTCAAAGGGACGATCTAAAACTGCCATTTGGTTGAAATATAGGGAAGGGAGTTACCGTGAGGCGGCCGTCCCTTTTAAAACTCTCCCCCCCCCCCAAGNCCCCCCCCCCCCCAAGGAGATCCTAAACCTCGAGGTGGAAGCGAGCACAGCCGAAGAATCCTTCCGAGGCTTTCCAAAGCGGCCATATCGCGGCTCCCATAACTGCCTTTTGCTCCCTTTTACCACCCAAAACTCAACGGAAGGGTTGGAGTTTGGGGCGCCGGACAGGTGTCCGGAGCCGGGATGGGACAAACAGGTGTCCCTCGCGCGGTGCGCTCGGCCGGCGGAGCGCGCAAGGCACCTGCGCGGGATCCGCTCCCAGCGCGGGGAATCCCGCTCATCCCTGAGCAAGGAACGAGGCAGGAGGCGCGGGAAGGGGCCCGGGGTGGGCGCCTACCTGGGTCATGAGCCGGTCGGCGCCGGTGTTCTCCTCATCTTTGAAGATGATGTCCGGGTTGTAGTTGGGCGTCAGCTCCTTGAAGCGCTCCGAGTTGCGGGCGATCTTGCCTTCGTACCTGCCGCTTGCGCCCAGCGTCTTCTCGGGCACGTTGGGGCTGAACTGCTTGTAGGCGAGAGGGATGAGCTTCCTGGGCAGGCGGCGACGGCTGCCCACGACCCGGCCCGGCCCGCAGCCGCGCACCTCCGGCGCCAACAGGAGCAGCGCGCAGCCGCTGAGGAGGAGCAGCAGCCGCGCCGCCTTCATGACTCTGACGGACCCGCAGGAGCTCAGCGGGACTCGCTCCAAGAGGAACAGCGGCGGCGGCGGCGGCGACGGCGGCGGCGGCCGGGCTGCCCCGGGAGGGGAGCAGCGGCCGCGGCCATGCGGCGAGGGGGGCAGGTGAGCCGGTCGGCCGCTCTGAGCCGGCCCGCTCCGGCCGCCGCCAATAAATAGCGGAGGCTCGGTTTGTTTTGGCTGCCGCGGTTAAAGCGCCGCCGCCGCCGCGCTCTAGCGGTCAGCGCTGCCGCCGGAGCTGCTGCTCTTTCTGACTGCGCCCCAGCTCGCAGGGCACGAGTGAGCGACGGAGAGGGGAAATTGAAGAAATCCGGATCGAGGACCGCCAGGACCGCACCCAGCCCGTGGCCGGCCCTCCCGCCCTCCCTCCCTTTCCTCCTCCTCCTCCTCCTCCTCCTCGCGGAACCTGCCCGCCGCTGCCAGGGCCCCGCCGACCGGGAGGGGTGGGGGTGGGGGAAGGCAAAAGCCCGCCCGACCCACCTCCGCGGCTCGCTCACCTGCTGTCATTGGGGAGGCGGACGCGCGCCTCCGCCTCAGGAGTGCCGCCCTCGCCTCCCCCCCGCCTCCCGCCAGCCTCCCGTCTCCACGTGCTCCGGGCCGAAGGTGCCAAAGAGGTCATCGAGGCTGTCGTCCGAGGAGCGCTTGCCTCGCGCCAGGGGCGGCGTTGGCGCAGCCGAAGCGACTGTCGTTGGGCCGGGCTCCCAAAAGCCTCCCCGGGCGTCGAGAAGGGTGGGAGAGCGAGGCCCGCCGGGCCCAGAGCGTCGTCTGAGGCTCATCATCGAAAGGCCGGGAGGTGGAAAAGACGGCCCGCGTTGATCCACGGCGGTTCTGGGCTTCTGGCCCCTCCCTTCGCCGTCTGGAACCCGGTCCCTCGAGCCGCCCCACCCGCGTGTGTGCGCGCGCGTGTGTGCGTGCGTGCGTGTTGGGGTGTCCCTGGCTCGCTCGCGTGCCCGGCTCTCTGGGCTCTGGCGGGCAGGGAGGGGAAGCTCAGCTGGTTGAAGTTTAACCACCACCTCCTGGGGCCCTATTGTTCGGCCAGAGGCCCGATATTTCCACAGCGGCTCGTAGGATCTGATTAACCGGCTGAGACAACAATGCCGCCTGGGCCGGGCTTCCCCTCGCAGCTGCCAGCGGGCAAAGTCAACACAAGGCCCGGGAGCACAGTCCCGGAGGAGCCAGAGCGCTTCGTGGGAGTCGAGCCTTTAGTCCCGGATCTATTTCGGTGCCAGAGCTCAGCCCCGGAGGGCTGGCAAAGCCGCAGGAAGGAAGAGACGCCCCCAGAGCATGTGCAAAGTTATTTTCTGCGTGGAAGAAGCCCCCAGCTCTGGTGGAATGCAAGGCGGTTCTCTTTTCTAGAAATGGCCAGCCTGCTTCCTCCCTCTTTACTACATCTCGGGCTTCTTACTGATAGGAAGGGAAACTTTAAGGGAGGTACCTTTATTCCAATCTGCCTCTTTGCTTCTTTGCCCTATCCCAGTCCCGCTAGGCAGGGTCTCTCTGGCAGGCTTGTCTCAACCTTCCACAACTTGGCATCTGCAGCTCTGTACCACCAGGAGCCTCTGTGTGCCTCCAAGTGCAACTGAATAGCTTCGGGTAGGGGAAATGACCATGAGCTGCTTGGGAGAAACTCCCCTTCCAGTGAGAAGAGCAGGGCCATCCCTTCTGTAGGACATCAGCATGGGAGTTTGAAGTGTTGCCAATTGCCCAAGCTCTCTGCTGGTAAAAATGGAAGAGGAAGATGGCAGAAGAAACCACATGAAACCCGAGCTTGCATGTAGAACCTGGGATTCATTGACTGGTGCATGCACTCTTTAAGGGTCATACTTCAGCCGGCAGGAAGTGTAAAGGCACTCCCATTGTCTGTGGCATTCGGTCACTTCTTGGCACCCTCGAAAAGAAGTCATGCTGAGAGATCCTGCAGCAAACCTGGAAGGGGGAAAAAGTTTTCCATCTGGAGAGCAGCTTTTTTTTTTTTTTGCAGTGGAAACCAGATTAAGCTATCCCCGGGGTCCTTATCCTGAAGGCTGGTGCCCAGAAGGGGACCTAAAAGCCAACCAATGGCAGATCAAAAAGATACAGGAAATCAGGCAGGAGAGGTGTGGAACTGATGGGACAGAGAAAAGGCTTCCAGGATCTGCAAACAATCTCCTGGGATTTTTCCTTGCTAGCATCTGGTGGAGATAGCAATGGCACAACAGCCTACTTTCTTCTCCTTAACTCTCTAGGCACAAGGCCTGGAATGTCTTTTCTCTTCAGAACTGGCTCTCTGACACGCATCTGGGAAGGTTCAAGTTCAGGAAAGTTGTACTGCAAATAAACCAGGTGGTTGCCCTCAAGAAATTTCTGACACCTGGTCATGGACCAAGGCACTTTGATCCTACAGTGTGAGCTGGTGGATCCTATGTGGTGGCCTCTAACTGTACCCTGCTGTCATTCTCATTGTTGCCAGCCCAGACGCACTTCTGGAGAGCATCAGATGTGGCGAGGCTGTTCCCAACCATATTAAAAATAAATAAATAAAAATACTTTCAGCTATTCTAATTTGTCTTGCCCTGACCGGTTTCAATTCAAATTTCCTCAAGGCGAACACAGCTTGAAGATGCAGCCTCCCCACCCTCCCCCCCCACCCCCAAAATAAAAGAAAAAAAGAAAAGCAACACCAAGGAGGATGCTTATTCAAAATTCAGGAAAATAGTAATCTTACACCCAGATCCCGGATCTTCAACCTGGCAGTGGTTACAAATTTGTATCCCTTGTTCTCTGGTTTTTCTGGATTAATTTATTCTCCCACCCCCCCCGTCAGGTTGAATGGCGTGTGCTCCCGCCATGCAATTTTATGAGGGCAGTCATTGTTCCTTTTCAAAATCCCAACGCTATTCCCAAAAGCCTGCCTTGTGTGTGTGTGTGTGTGGACTTTGCAATTCCCTGAAGCCTGACACGAACCGTTTCAAGATCTCCAGCGCTCTGGGTGGAGGCCCTGTAGGTCTGGTGCTGACGCGGATCAACGGCGGCGCTTCGCCAGGAGACCAGAAGAAGCGGGCCTGATGCCCTTGGCCTGGCAGGGCCTCCCCGCCGCAAGAGGACGCGCAGTCCCAGAGGGGGCGCTGTTTCCTTGTTTTTCAAATCCAGCAGTTCTCGGACGGAGAAGCTTCGATTTTTGGAAGAGGCTTCAGCCTCGTGCTTTGCGCTCAGCGTCCACGCGGCCCCCGCCTGGGTCCGGCTGGCAAGGCTCGTGCGCGCGCACTGCGGGCGATTGATCCTTCCCCTCCCCCCCTTCCCCCTCTCTCTCTCTCCACCCCACCCCACCCCCCGAGGTCAGCAAGGCCGTGTGCTCCGATGTGCCTGCTGGCACCGTTTATAATTCCAAGCAGGCACCTTGACAAACGGGGCAATCGACGAGCTTCTTTTTGGCCGTCCCGCCTCCGATCGCGGGTTAAGCCTATTAACTGGGGGAAAGGGTTCGACACCGTGCCCGCCAGGTTTGAGTGAGAAGACGAATCAAAGTCTCTCTTTGGTGTGTAAAATCTTCGAGAGCCTGCAAAGCTGATGACGAACGTGGAAGCGGAAGTTTTTGGAAACAAGCGTGTGGAGATCACACTGGTGCCTGAACTCCCAGCTCACGTTGGAGAGGCCCCGCGAGGTTTCCGCTGAACATGAACGACGGCCATGAATCAGATGTGCCCACCTTCCCCCGAAAGGGAAAGAGCCCGAAAACCCATTTCCCGGGGTGCTCACGTGTTAGGCGAACCACCACCCCCCTCCACCACCTCCCGGTCCATTGAAGGCTGATTAGAGCGACTTTTCTCCAAAAAGGTGTGCCCGCCGCAGAATTTTGACTGACGAAACGATGATCTTGCGACGCGTGTTGACTTTAGGAAACTGGCACTTTGCGGTCTGGAGAAGCGACGTTTGGCGGTGGGGGGGGGCGTGGGGGTGGGGTGAAAAGACGCTTTTATGCTCAAAAAAGGCGCAGTGTTGCGGTTTTTTAAGGGCGAGAGAAAGAGGCGAATCCCGGGGGGGGGGGGGGAGTAAATGATTCCTTGGGATTCAGGTCGACCTGAACGTGGGCACAAGGCAGGGACGGCAGATGCAGAAGCTGCAAAGAGGGCGAGAGCTGAAAAAACAAGAGGAAGAATTGGTGGGATGGACTGGAAGAGCACTTCAAGAATGGGACTGCCCGGCTTGGGAGGAAAAATGTTTGAAGGATGGTCGGAAGGACAGGATACGCTCAACCCTGTGGAGGAGAGGGCTGCAGACAGCCAGAATGGCTGATTTCAAATATCTGAAGGATTCCCATGTAAAGCAGCGGGTGGAATTGTTCAGAATTGTTTCAGAAGGCAGGACAAGAATCAGGAGGTTTAAACTACAAGGAAGGAGATGGAACAAATTTCCCTAAGTGGAGTCTTTTTCTTCTTCTTTTTTTTAATTGAAGGTGTATTGCTCGGGGCATTGTAGTAACAGATTCCTGCCCTGGACAAGGGGTTGGACTAGATCAAGGTTTTCACACCTTTTCAAGCCTTAGAACCTTTTCATTTTAAAAAATCCACATCCAGGAATCCTGCTCAAGGTAAACAATGCTCTACCATGAAGAAAACTGGCAATAAAATGAAACCTATGCTCATTATTTATTGATCGAAACACCAATGACTTTAATATATAAAGTCAAATTGACCAGAATGGATGTTCCACATTGTTCCAGAAAATTCCTCTCCTCGTTGTAAATATAAAAAAGCTGACTTTAATTGTACATATAACATTAATGTTTCCAACGTGCAAAAATTAAAACCTGAATTTCACAATTCATTGGACAGATGTTTCAAAACAAAACCAATGTCCAGTGATTGGGATGTGACCATTTTTCTTTAAGCATGGCTATAGGTGGCTTATCAAATCCCCCCATTCTTTTTCTCATAGTTTTAAAAATTTTGGACTAGGTTATCTATCTGTAAAGCCCCTTCCGGCTCTTGTTTTATATAATTGTGTAAGATAAAGCATCATCTATAATTTCACCATCCTTGATTTATGACCACAGATGGGACCAGAATCTCAGTCACTGAATGAAGCAGAGGTTAAGTGAGATATCCACATGACTACTTCTACAAATAACAACTACAATCCCTGCTCTCCCAGCTGCAGTTGTTAAAGCAACTGTGTGGGTCATTACCCAGATGAAGCAAAAGAGCTGTTTGCCAAAGGAGGGCAGGCAGTTCCCTTTCATGGGTGGAAGAGCTTAGGGTTTCAGGAGCTAAACTCTTTTTCAGCAGCCCTTTGGAGGAGTTCCCTTCTCTCGGCCAGCAGCCCTTTCCTTCTCAAAGGGTTGTCTGTAGCATTGAATCTCTGCTGTGCAACAGGTCACAGGAGCAGATTGCAACCTCCTTCGCTGGTTTCCCCAATGATCTTCTGGGGAAGCCAGCAGAAAAGATTGCAAAGGTGCTTGGCAACTGATCATAAGTGCAAACAGATTGGCAAGCACCAGATCATGATCACAGGATTTATTCCCCCCCCCCCCCCC
>BHFT01033842.1:26753-93626 GCA_004320025.1 Laticauda laticaudata
CCCCCCCCCCCCGTGTGTGTGTGTGAGAGAGAGAGAGAGATGTTTTATGAGACCATCATAACTTTAAATGGTTGTTAAAGTCAGAAGATGAATTTCTAGATCTAGTTCTAGTTGTATTTCTAATAATGCATTTCAGCTCCACCTAGGCCCCACAGACTTTCTTAAAAGTATGATAACAAGAGGAGATGGCACCAGCTAATATTTTTGAAATGTGCCCCAAAAGAAAATGATAAAAAAAAACTTCCCGGAATTCACCAGATTCTTCTGTTTATTAGAAACTAGGGTTCTTATGACTGATTATTGTCATTTTATTAATAGAAAAGTCTAATTTGGAATTATGGGGACTGAGATCTGTAGCAACTGGGGATTATCTGAGCAATAAGAAAAGCCTTTGCATCTCTTGGCTAGCCATGATGGAAGATGTAAACCTATCCAAATGTAAACAAAGAAGATAAAAATGTTAAAAAAAAAAAGGAGAAGGAGGNTAAACAAAGAAGATAAAAATGTTAAAAAAAAAAAAGGAGAAGGAGGAGGAGGAGGAGGAGGAGAAGGCTTGCAAAATAGATATTGACAAAGTTAGTGGGTTACAAGTTGTTTTCAGCTTCTAAAATGCCTAAAAACAGCCAAGAATTAGTAACTATTTCATCCCCAAATCAGCCTTAGCTTATACAGAGTTATTATGAAACATAGTTTTTGGCTGATAGTTTTTCATTAGCTTAAGGCTAGGTCACATCGGCCGACGGATGCAAAACGTATGTAAAAAGGACACAGCGGACGAGCAAATTTTCCATCCGTTGTTATCCGCCTTCTCCCAAAAGGTGCCCCAAAATTTGCCATAAAGAGAGATGGACACACAACGGAAAGGAACGGGACGTGCGAGTAGACATAGCGAGGGATGTTTAAGCCGGTATGCCTCCAACTGGGGGAAGCCCTAGGCGGATGGAAGCGGAATGACACATCCTCAGGGCTTTTCCGTGGCGGTGAGAACAACGAAGCGGGCACGTGCAGCGGAAAGGCACTTGGGATGCAGAGCGGCATGCAGGAGCGGATGATGCGCGATTGGCATCATCCGGGACCGCCTAGGCAGATTGCCTAGTGGTGCCCTGCAGATGCCAAAGGCGGTTCCCGACTGCTAGCATGCGGGGGTGGAGTGTGCATGGGCGTCAGCCCCACGGATATTTAAAGGGAAGCAGCTGCGCAAGGCCAGGTCACATTCAGAGGAAAAGACCTGCTGCCAGACACATGCTTCAGCCCAACAAACCATCGGGAAGAAGAGGAAGCCTGTGGCCTACTCCGCTGCAGCCCTGCAAGAAGGACAGGACCATCAATCCCCACCCCCTGGCGCTGGACTCTGGCTGGCCCTGCTTCTGGCCTCCTGGTGGCTGACTGCGTGCTGGGCTTGCTGGTGGCTGGCTCCTGCCTATGCTGGTTCCTGTGGCTGGGGGCTATCTGCTGGTGCTCTCCATGCGTGCTGGTGCCTTTGCTGGTGCTACTCTGCTTGCATGACTGCTGCTGGCTGGCGTGCTTCTGTGGTGTGCTGCTGCTAGCTGCGTCGGTACTGCTGCTAGTGGTGCGTGGTGTGCGTGGGACCAGCCTAGAACCTCAAAGCCCTTGCTGATGCAGGGCCCAGAAGGCCCTGCCAGAGGGAGGAAGAGGCAATGCGCGCGAAAAGGGGGGTAGAGGAGACAGTTACTCCATTGCAAGAGGAACATGGGAGGAGGTGCCTCGAATGGCTGGAGATGGAAGACGAGTACCTCTGGAGGAAGTGGACACAGGCTGCTATCGAGACACGCAAGCGGAAGCAAGCGGCTTGGAGAGAGAAGGCGGGAGAGCCCGTGGGCTATCCACTTTGGATGTTCTCCTGGTGGTGGAAGCACATGCACACCTGGTACGGGAAGCTGCTCTGAACGAAGTCTGGCCAGGGCTGCGGTCAAAGCTCACCGACCGGGAGACCTATGTCATGGCAAAAGTGCAGCTTCTTGAGATCAAGGGTGAGGTCCACACCGGGACAGGCCCCTCTGTCAACCCTCTCTCTTAGGCAGCGCGCACAGACCCAGCCAGTCCCTTCATGGCCAAGAGTCAGCTCTCCTGTGTCCAGGCAGGTATCTTTGAGCCGCCCACGATAGAGGACCCCCCTGACCAGCTGCACAACCGCCCATTGCCGGAGCAACATGGGAGGATTCCCCTAAAGCAGAATGGAGCACAAGAAGAGGGCTTTCGGCCACCTAGAGACCAACCCACCCCACCCCCTGCTCCACTGCCCCAGAAAGCAGGCAGAGAAGGCAGGAACGAGGAGACAGAAGACCACATGTGTCCTGCTTGCGGAGATCAGGGACACCAATCAAAGGCAGTGTAGATCTTCCTCTCTCCACGCTGGTACACTTTCTAGATTCCATCCTCTAAACAGAAAGCCTTCTCACCTACGTGAACCCAGACTGCTGCATGTAAATGCCGCGAAGCCCAGCTACCAGGTGATCAAGGGAGAGTATCCAACACGGTCTTCCTGCACGGCACCCTCCAGGCCCATCTGAATGCCTGGCCTGACCCACTCCATGTCTCGCTCCCTCCCACCCCAGGTTGATGTCACACCCTTCCCAAGGCTTTCAACAGCCCTCCACCTACCAAGGCTATGGCTACCAGAGTTCCCAGCAGCAACAGGCAGCCCCTTCCGCAGTCAGGACACAGGTACATCGCACACCACATGTGCCAGCCGATGCCACCGATACTACTGAATGCCACCAGACGGCCACAGATGCCCACCCGTAACGCCACCAGATGCCACTGATTGCCCTACAAGATGCCACACCGCACGCCGCTCACCTGGGTCCCAGCCTGCCAGGACCCAGAAGCCCCACTACACCCTCCTTCCTTCCTTCACCCACAGCCAAGCCGGGCCTCAGTGAAATCACTGTCATTCCGGGTCCTTGGGACCTGACCATCCGCATGTCCTGGAGGGAAGGCCTCTCAACATCACGGGGACTGGAGCCCAGCCTCTCTGAGAGGCTTCCTGCACACACCCCAATCCACTGTTTGCTCCTCTCGGGCCAGGCACCCGCAATGGCGCCTCCAGACACCAGCACCCAGCCACTGCCACCTCCACAGCCCCTGGACGCCTTCACCAAACCTGCCGAGACCATGGGCACGCCCTCAGAGTGAACTGGAGAAGAGTGCCAGAGACTGGGTTGTTACCTGTTGACTTTTTCATTGCCTTTGGACACTTTGCTTTGGGACACTTATTCTTCTTCATTTTTGCTTTTTTAAAATTGAAAGTCCTACAGGTTTTGTATTATAAAGGTATCTTTGCTTCACACACTTGGTTCCCAGTTCTTTTACTAAATAAAGTCTGGGTGGAAACTTTTAGAAATGGTTTAAGCCTTTGGCATGCTTGTTGGATGCGATAAGGACAGCTGTGGATGATAAGGGCATAGCTGTGGGGATGGATTAAGGATAGCTGTGGGATTGGATACCTTTGGCATGGCGCTAATAGCTGTGGGATGGGCAGGGATATCTGTATGGGTAAATGGTAGCATGTGGTGGGTATAGCTGGTTGCTGTATGGGGTATATAGCTGTGGTCATGGACAGTCAATAGCTGTGGCATAGATAAGCCTCCAGTGCAAGCAATAGTTGGAACTGTAGGTCCACCCTCCAGTTGCCACACCTTATGACCTTTATTATCAATAACAATTTAATCATATCATCAACACATTTCAACAATAAACACAACTCTTTATTTAAATGCCCTGTTCATTGTAGGCCACTCAACATTACATGGCACAATCTCATCCAGTTGTGCATGAACAGCTCAAGGAAGCATCCATGTAACAATCTACGATCTGTCTTGCGCACTCCAACTGCTCCAGCTGGGGAGGTTGCACCAGTGCTCAGGAGGTTGCGCTGCTTCTTCCCTTGCAACGCTGAGTCTCTGTTGGGGCCTGGGCACATCCACAGTGTCTATCAGGTTTAGTAACTTGCCTCCATTCCCCAGGCCTCCATGTTCCCCATTGCCTTTGTTGGCGCCGCCCACAAGCCTGCTTCTGCAACAACTGGGTAGCGGGTGCGCATGAGGATTGTGCAAGGATGCAGCAAGCTTCCACGATTCCCTCATCACGGTCTGCTGGGTTGACTGCCTGCATGGTGGGTGAGAAGTACCTGACCTGTTGGCCCAGGATGTTGCCAAAGGCTGTTCTCCACACCCGCCTTGCCCTGGACAGCTTGTTAGTTGAAGATCCTCTCTTCATGGCGTTGAGGAGTTCTGGAAGTGCTAGGGCTTTCATGAGGCGTAGTGTTCTGAGGATGAAGGCGTCATCCCCCACGATTGAAATAGGGCGCACATCTTGTGTGTCGTTGGGCAGGGGGTTCTGGATCTGGGAGCCATGGTGAGTTGCGTTCCATGCCCCTCCTTGAGGGTCACTGGAGTTGTATTACCTGGGCATCTGGAAGCTGACCCGTTGCCTTGACAAGCATCGATGTACATGAACTTGTAGTCCAGCATCAACCATGGCGAAGAGGCATTGATGCTGAAGAAGCCCTTGTAGTTGAAATAATTGGCCCTGAGTTTTGGGCTGAAGTTTTGCAGCGCCACGTAACTTCCCATCTATGGCGTCCAACCGGTATGTGGGGTAAAGTTTCCACTTTGATACAACTGGTTCTGGCAACTTTCTTCCAGCCTTCCTTCAGTGGTGGGCACTGGAGCGAGCTCCTCCAGGTTATTCTTTGATGGATGGCGCTGCCACCCACTTCTCTGAACCACAATGCTGATGGTGTGTGTGGCGTACTCAGGCGTACTGCATGTTCCTGTTACGTGGTCCCAGAGCGCCAGGTCGCTGCCAGAGTCAAGTGGCACCTTCATCCCAGGTCCAGGCTGGGCCCGGAAGTTGGTGTTTGCCTTTGCGTCAACCTGGCGTCTCAGCCGCTCACACAACTTCGTCAGACATGGCTGGTGGCATCCTCATGAATTGCTGGAATGGCAGCGAGGGCTTCGTTTCCTTAGCTCCACCATCCAACTTGCTCATTACAGTCCGCTACTCCGCTCTTCTTGCCCATCCATTCTTTCGGACCCACACACTTCTTGACGCCTCCTTTTCCCTTGCGTAGAACAGTGAAAAGCCTGAAGAGGGCTTGGTACTGCCTTGGTAGAATGATGGCGGCTACCTAAAGAGGAGTGTGCCGACGATCTAGTGGTGGAGATGAACTGGATGATGTGCAGAGCAAGAGCAAGAGCTCAAGGGCTGCAGAGGTCTGACACAGGTGATTTCCTCCCCCTTTTTATAAAATATCGGTTTTTCCACTAGCGTGTACCTTACTGGCATCCTGTAGACATCCTCCAGACATCCTAAAATGATCGGAGGATACATCCCCTTACGATGTTTTTCCGGTTTAATGCTTTATATGCGAGCTGCATCCGCCTTTCATCCTTTTCTATGTCTGTTGCTACTAAAGCGCGGGACGCTCCACATCGTTTCGCTTTCCTCCCTCTTTCCGCTGAGAGCGGATGCGGGTGCGCGGATGCACAGCGATGCCGAGCGATTACAGCGGATGTGTAACGGATGACGACGAGTGGTAGAATGTTGTTCCCCGTATATGTCGCAATGTTAGAACGGACGTGGGGCGGAAAGTTTCATCCGCTCAAAAAGTCTTTTGCTGCAAGCTCAAAACTTTTTGAGCGCGGATGAAATCTCAGTAGACGGATGCGTATGAATCACGCATGCAGTGAGTACAGAACGGATGCATTGCGTTAACCAACGGATGGCAAGCGTTTTTCTGTTTTACATCCTCTTCCCATCCGTTGGTGCAGTGTGACATGGGCTTAAAGTGAGCTTTTGCTGTAGCATTCTAATACTGTGTTTTGCCAAGGTAGTGATATGCTGATTCCTCTTTGTTGTCCTGGGTACCTAACACACACACACACACACACACACACACCAAATTATCATCCCTGGTGGTCAGAGAATATTTTGAGGATGCTGATTGGCTGAGGAGTAGCCAATGGCATTTGTTTTTTATTGCTCTTCATAAGATAACAGGCATCTTCCCAGGAAATCTACCAAGAACTCATCAAGGTTGGCCTGGTCACATGGATTACCCTCTGAAAAAGAGTGAAATACAATAAAGTTTATGTACCATGACTCAGGGTTAGATTAAACAGGAAAAACTGGTTATTTTCTTAAACAGAAAGGATCGGCATAAGGCTATTTAAAACATAGGCTGGAAATGAAGCCAAGTCTTGCATTTTATGGTCAGAGGGGAATATTAGGATTGGCAGATCTTTGTGGTGTTTGCATGTTGCATATTGGCCTGTGTGTCTATATTGGCAATTATTAGATGAGAATCTTCTGAAAGCGTGATAAAGTGATAAAAATAATTCCCACTTAATAATTTTCTACTGGTGTTTTTTCCCCTTGTTGCTTTTTATTTTTTCTTCTGAATATTTGATGTATTTACGATATATTTTAATGTTATAAATCAGTTTTAATTTACCAGTGTAGGCTATCACACCTGGTATCTATTCCACAGCGTTGAGCTTCAGGACTGTGGTCCAGGCAATAGATTTCTATTAACACCCGAAATCAGATTCCTAATAAATTCTGAAGTCTGCTACAATTATTTTAATTGTTGGCTTTTATTGTGAACTACTCTCATTTTATTTTAAATAAGTGGCACATAAATATTTTAAACAGAGCATGAGATTAGTTTAGATACAGGGACATATGACTGTAGAAAGGCTAAGACTCAATTTATTTGTATACATGTAGTCCTCCAGTTATGTCCACAGTTGGGAACAATTTTTTCATTATTAAGCAAGATGATTGTTTAAGTGAGCTGCACCCAATTTTTTTTACCATGGTTATTAAACAAATTACTACAATTCTTAAGTGAATCGTGGTCATTAAGTGAATCCAAGTTTCTCCCATTGACTTTGTTTGATAGAAGCCTGCTAGGAAAGGTTGCCAGTGACGATCACATGGCCCCTGGATACTGCAGCTGTCATAAAACAAGTGTCATTTACTAAGTGCCCAGATTTTGATCATGTGATTGTGAGGCTGCTCTGATGGTTGCAAGTATGAGAGTTTATGGTTAGGTCTTGTTTTTTTCAGTGCCATTGTAACTTTGCCAAATGGTTGTAAGTCAAGGACTACCTGTCTCTTGCTTGTTCTGGAAACATTGCAAAGCAGGATAGATAAACTACTGTGATATTCCAGATTGGAAGCCATACTGGAATGCCTTGCAGGATAATGCCTTGCAAAAACTTATTTTGCTTTTAGTAGAGTGATGAGACCCATAAAATAAAGCTAGGATGTGCACAGATGCCTCCTTTGCCAAACTACCTACTGCACTGTGTAATTTTTTTTTTAAAAGAAACTGGTAGAAGCTATAATGATGCAAAATAAAATGTCAGCCTCAACTTTCTTTTCAAGAATGCCTCCTGGGCCTCAGATGGCCCCAAAAGCTTTCCTGAAGATAAAAGGGATAGCTGGTTGCAGCCCTGTGGTTTGCTTGGAAGCACGCCTACGTCTCCAGGAAAAGAGCAAAAGAGAGCAGGGATAGGAGAGAGTATCCTGCTGGGAAAGGAGAGATGGTATTTTAGCTAAGTAGTCATGGCTCCACTACATACAGGTAGTCCTTATTAAGCAACCACAGTTTGGAACGGCAACTCTGTCATTAAGCAAAGCAGTTGCTAAGTGAAACCACAACTGTACTTATCATGGTCTTACAGTAAAGCTTTCCTTTGCTTTATGGACCTGTGAAGTTCACAAATATAAGGACTGATTGCAAAGTTACTTTTCCATCACCATCGTAACTGCAGTCATGACTAAATGAAGTAGTTGCTAAATGAAGAATACCGTATATGTATCCTCAAAATGCAGCGTACGCACATCAGCTCCAAATGGCTGGCAATATTTTTTCTGAACTAGAGCTTTGTGTAAAATATTTAGAATGAACTAATTCCGAGGCCCAGGAAAGTGATTTTGAAGTGAACAAAGCTCTTGGATCTTTCTCACAAAAATTCACTTCTAATGATCTTAAACTGCTTTGCTTTCCAACCTGTAATTCAAGGGGGAAATGGGTGGAAGGAAACATTGATTATATTGCTGCTGCTTTTAAATAAATGGATCTAGATTCCCTATCCATTGTAAATTTATCAGTGATCTTTCAGGACTTATCTGCATATTGTCACAACACAGAGATGCCAGATGTGTTTAAATGCCATGACCTCAATTATATTATCTCAGTCCCAGCCTACAGCTGAGGCAACTTGAAGTCGTATGTAGTCGTCCAATTTTAGAGTAACATTTTTGTTCTACCCCAACATAATTTTGGTTAGGGACATGATAGACAAGGCTTCTTTAATGGTGTGGTTGATGACAGAACCAATGGCTGGAGTTTGTCCGCTCATATTAATCATTTTAGGCTAGTGTGGCGTATTCCCTACCTTTCAAGCCACTGGAGATGTTCTCCATAGCCTTCCTTGAGCTTGGATTTCAGGAGAAAGTGGGAATCTGGCTTACTTAAAGGCATTTGTCACACAACACCTGACCCTAACTTTGAATAACATTAATAAGGTGTTGTGCAGACTCCTTATTTGCAAGGGTTTGGCACATTTTAAAAAAGCACTAAACCTATTTCTTTAACAAACAAGATTAACGCTCTAGGGAAAGTGCTAATCCTGTACCGCACAGATGGTTGATTTAAACCAGAAAAAACACCTGAATTCAGATCTACTAACTGTTTATGTCTGGTTTAGTGCCAGATCAGTGTGTATCTGTTTTAGTGCCAATTATAGATTTTCTGCTCCTCTCTCCACAAGTGGTTAATGAGTTTCATGTTGCCATTCTGTTGTTGATAGTTTTACATATTTCTAGGCTATTTCAGGATATTTTGGGCCAAATGGTTAAACTGGACTGCTTGGTCACTTACTATCAGCATTACCGCTCAACATGCACTAATGTAGAAGAAATAAGTAGAAGTGTTCAGCTACCCATTCAGTTACATGGACACATTTCTGTCAATGCAAATAACTACAGAAGATCAAATGTGTATGTCTTTGCTTCTGAGTGATTGACAGTTCACAAGCATAGGTATACTCATCAGTACTTAGCATAGTGGAAAGAAGCACCTTCATTGCTTCTCACAACTCTTTCTATGCACATGTGACCTATGAATCCAACTACTTTTATCTAGAGATTTTATACATTTTTTAAATGAGGACTACGCTTATGTTTAAAAAATAGGACTAGCACTTTCACAAGAATGCTATATATATAAAACTAACACACACATATACACACACACATATACCTTTTTAAAAGTATAGGCATTATCACTAGTAAGACTACACTCTTATTTCAAACACCCTTTTGAAGAGGACAGAGTATTTAGATCATATTGGAGTTAACTGTAGGGATGATGACTTATCATGAACGTGTCCCATTGTTTTCTTCATATCTATTTGTATATTTGTTTTAGTTTTATATTTTGATATGGTCAAATGACTAAGTAGAGTTTATATTGTACTAGCTCTGTACCCATGCTTTGCAACGAAACTATGTGGTCGGGCTTAGTTTTTTGGCAGGAAAATAAGGGGGGGAAATTGTGCCTCTGCCAACCAGCATCCATCTGGCTAGCATCCTGTCAGTGTGTAAGAGAGTTGAGGAAACGGAAACATGAAAACTGAAACATTATTTGCTGTGTGAGTAAGAAGGAGACACCAAGGAGCTTGGACCTGGCTTAGCTCAACTGTTCTATACTAAAGCTGGTTACTGCTGTGAAACTGAAACTCGTCTCCTCTACTTGTGTTTTGCATTTGGAACAGATTTCTTTTCAGGTTGGGAGGGGGAGTAGAACTCCTTAGCATCAGTGCGTTTCAATAATAATATATGAAATACTAATGCTCTGATGGTCATTTCAAAAAATCCTTTCTTAATGAGCACTAGAGCCAAGAGGAACATCCATGCCAAATTTCAAGTTTGTAGGCTTTACGGTTCTGGAGATTTTGTGATGATGCACGAGTGGCATTTCACTTATATATAGATTCTAATTCTATATATACAAAGACAGGAGCTAACTTTCCCCTTCTCTGTGGCATAATACAGAAGAGTACTGGTCCTAAGACAGAACCTTGGGATACCTCACTGTGTGCTTCCCTCCATGTGGATGTAGATGTAGATAACCCTCGGCTTGCAGCCGCCTCCCTCCCCAGCCTTAATATGTTTCGCTCTGCTGTTTTGTCTCCAGGAATTTTCTTCACAAGAAAGCACACAAGTTCTGATTGCGGTGGTTGTTTTCCCTGGAAGCTTCCCCTATCCCTTGTAACCTGATTTCCTGGCAGGAAACATCTACTGCAAGAGTGAAAGTCAGGAGCAGCCTCTGAACAGGAATGCCATCCCCTCTAATCCGCGCTTCTGTTTTTCCTTTGGCTGATGATGGGCCCTTAATAGCAAAAGCAGATGCTTGCTTGGGAAGCACCCCTTGGACAGGGCCAAGTTGCTATTTTGCAGACGGAGCCTACGCCCACTCGGTTGGCTGGTGGCTGGCAAGGACAGCCTTCAGGACACTCTCAGCCTGGGACAAATATTGTCTTAAAGCAACCAGTGCCCAGCCATTAGCTCTCAAGATGCCCGACTAGTCCCGTCATTGCACTGGGTGGGTGACCTGGCAGAAGCTCAGGAGAGACATATTCCAGCACATTCTGAGGGCTCTAAGAAAGGGACGAGTGCTTTAAAGAGAGTTGAACTCAATTTAAGAAAGGCTTCGTTTTTGTAGCAAATTCAGCAGACCGTGGGGCCTTTGAACAAGTAACTTGCACTGGATGTTGGAAAATGCTTTAGTCCTCTGTGACTGGTTGAACCCAGGGTAGTGAAAGAATGTGGATCCACACAAGTAGAGGCCTCGCCTTTTTCAAGAATCTTCTGCTTGAACATTTGAGACAAAGAGGTGGATTTTTGTTCTTTGCCAGCTCAGGACCTGGTCATGCCTGGCAAGTGCTTGATTTGAAATTGCAGCTTAGTTTGAACAGAAGTGATGTCTTTCTTTTCACTCGTGGGGCTGCTGGATGAAGAAGTGGGTCAAGATAGCTGGGTTTTGATTTTACTAAAAGATGGAGGTAGAAACAATTAGGAGTTAAGATGCAACGATGCCCTGATATTTGAATTGCTGACAAATAAGGAAAAGGTCTAACATTGATGAAAAGATATGATGACCACATTTTCATGGAAAAAAAAATAAAACCTGAAAAAGGGGCATATCTGAAAGAGATCCATAACAATAAATACATTGTTTATAACCTTGCTTTACGAAGAAAAATTCACCAGCAACACCAAGAAAACTTCACAAACATGCATATTCTAATAAAATATCTAAATTTAAATGATACATGTAAGTTTATTTTAAAAACACAATTCCGTTTCCATATTTTCCACATAAATAGGATGCTTTAAAAGGTACTATTTGTATACTAGAAGTTAAATGACCTAAATAAAAGATGAGTGAGTTTATAAAAAATAAAGGACTGTCCTTTACAATAAGATATATCTTATCTCATCACAGTACTAAAAAAACATAGTGCAAAAAGACTTATTGATTTATGTTTTATTTATTTAAAAAGTTATAGAGCTGCCCATCTTCTAACCAACTCTGTGAAGTTGCCAATCAAAAGTTAAAACAGCATATATTTATGTCCTTTATTTATATTCAAAGCAATCTGAATGTGGGCAGCAGAGAGATGTTATGTCACATTATTGTACAGCATGTTTTCAGTCATTCACTAATCAAATGCTAGTTGAGCAAACGATGACCAATAATAAATATAATCTGGGTCAGTTGAAAATGCTATGAAGGCTATATCACATAGCCAGTACAATATCACATAACTAAACTGGCAAGATCCCCATAAAGTAAGATAAGAATAAAATCAGTAGATATATATTATTTAAAAAAGCAAATACAAAAGTCATCAAGAAAAATCAAAATCAGTGCTAAAGAATAGAAGTTGACTAATATTATACTGTAGTCCTCTATATCAGCTGTCAGGACTGAAATGTTTGCAATGGACTTTGAAACCAGGCTAAGGATTGCTTGTAGATGCTGGCTGTTCACTCCTGTCTTCTGGTTACTGGAAATGGTGCTACAGAAGTTCCCAGGTCCATCTGGAATAACTGGGGATTAAGTTAATGAACATCAGGAAAGCAAATGAGCTATAGCCCTTTCCCAGAATCAGACAGTTCCCTGAGCTTAATCGCATTTTACTCATTCAATGATGTTCTCTGATTGTTCAGAAACTTGCTGAGGATTTTCAGGAATCATGCAGTGAAAATTATATGTATTTTTAATGTATAAATTCTTGCTCTGGGAGAAATAGGTTGGAGAATGTCTCTGCAGAGAATATTAGTTGCGAAGTCGTGTCTGACCCATCACAACCCCATGGACAACGTTCTTCCAGGCCTTCCTGTCCTCTACCATCTTCTGGAGTCCATTTAAGCTCACGCCTACAGCTTCAGTGACTCCATCCAGCCACCTCATTCTCTGTCGTCCCCTTCTTCTATTGCCCCCAATCTTTCCCAGCATTAGGCTCTTCACCAATGAGTCCTTCCTTCTCATTAGGTGGCCTTCCTTATTTTTGGCCACCTCATGAGAAGGAACGACTCACTTATAAAGGTACTAATAATACTACAAATTTTTTCAACCAGCATTCATATATATTTGGTTTTGCTGGATTACAGAAACTTAGGCATTAGCAGATACTGCAAGAAGGGCTGATCATTAGTCTGGACAAATATGTTACCTCCTGACCAGATATTTTTTTGTAAATCTCCAAGATTGACTCCCCTAGTGTTTATGCAAATGCATCACACCAAATCATACATCTGAAATCAGCAAGTTGAAGAAAGGAGATTGAAAAGAAACAAACCCCTTCAGTTCATTACCTATGCTACTTAACAAAGCAAATAATAAATAATAAATAATCCTGGCAATTTCTGGCAATCTAGAATGAGTAACTTTCCTTTGGCCTAGAAAGCTCTGTGCCAATTCCCTTTACCCTGTTTCCATCAGTCCAAATCTTAATCAATCTAATCTAACAAAATTACTTTAAGTATTTGAATACATTCAGATTCTTAGAAATTATACGTCCGAAGAAAAAACACTCATGTACTTCCCTGTGGCATATTTCAAGGCTGAACAGTAACCTTGTTATGGATTCCTTCGCCTGGCAAGGGTTATTCTTATCTGACGTCTTGTAAAGTTATCTTACCTACCTTAAGTGCAACTCTTGCAAAGTTTATCTTGTTTACATGTTACAGCCAGTAACATCATTTAGAAAGTTGCATTGTAAAAGGAAAACAATATGACACTGACTGGAACACGTGCAAAAAGAATGGATAAGTAAAGTTCAGCCAATAGTTAGCAGAACCCCATCATAATCTTAGGAATGAACAATATACATAATTTGTCACAATGGGTAGGTAAAGGTACATTATCCCCTGCATTTCATTTTCTTCCAATGTTCACACAACATTTTGAATAGTGGACCAGCTGATTATTGGTATATTGTGTGCAAAGCAATCCTGGTTTTGATTCAAGATTATGTGAAGCCAGATAATTGGGTTAATTGACTAACTTTTAATTAAGTTAGTTAATTTAATTAAGTTAATTAAAAGTATTCCTATCATGCAGATGCTATAATTAAATTCAAAGTGGGAAAGATAGTGAAAAATCTCATTGCTGGTTTCAAGGAGTTAGGGGGTCTGAATATGAAATGTTAAGAGAAATGTGTTCTTGGATATGGAATCAAAGCAATTATTATTCTGATGAAAGAATAGCATTGCAAAACTAAAACAGCTTGAATGTTGAAATTTGCCTCCCCATGCTATGGTTTCCTTTCCTTTACACCATTTAATTTGGTTTCAGTCCTAAGAAATTTGCCATAATTGGGGCTGAAAGGTATTATATGGCTACCAGATTGGATCCTAAGATTAATTGGCCTGTTTTTCCTTCATACTGGATGCCACTTTATGCCTCCAAAAGCTGCATGGAAAAAAAGTGAGGATAAGGAATCAGAAATATTAAGATGCAAAGCCAGATAAAAAGGATATTTATGTTGCCAAAGTATGCCATCCAAACTAAATGAGAAAGAAGTCACTCATTAAGGATTGGGTGGGTGCATATCCATACCCATCAGGACAACAGGAGACAAAGTAGACAAGGGATACACAATACTAACCCAGCTGGCTATCTACTTCACCTCATGAGTCACTTATTTGAATTTCTGAGTAAACTCAAGTGGTTGACTGCTACTGAACCAGGGACAAAAAAACCAAGCAAGGTATGAGTATTTCTGAAATGGAAGAGAACCTCGTGGTTCTCTTCCACTTCAGAAGAGAAGAAATGGCGGACGAGAACCTAGTGAAAAACCATGTCTCCCCTTCCTCAGACATTGCTATCTCTTATGCGTTCAAGGCAGGCAGAGGCAACCCTTTGCAATGAGCAAAGGGTTGGTTACAGAATCCACTCTCTATTCATTTCTCTCACCCATGCCAGCAGCCAGGTGAAAAACCAGCTGCACCTGATGTTTTATTAAACCTACAATCTATGAATGCCTAAAAAAATAGAGAATTTTCCCTGCCTCCATCCCCACTCCACTAGACTTTCCTAATCTCTTGTTAGCATGCAAGAGTTACGTGCTATTCCAGCTAAACATACAAACTCCACTAAGGTCAGTGGAATGAATGTCATGTGAATGCTTCTGTGGCCCTTGGGAATGGCTCAGTGGGACAGTCTTGCACCTAAAAGTCCAGTTGGCAGAAAGAATTTGAGGAATAGCTAATAGTTGGACATCACTTGCTCTACAAATCTTTTCCTTCCTTCCTTCCTTCTTCTTCCTCCCTTTTTTCTTTTATTCTTTCTTTCCTTTCTTTTTTCTCTTTTTCTTTCTCCCCTCCCCCTCTTTCTCTTGTGGGTGTGGGTTTCCAGTTCGCAAGGACAATCTGTAACTCCCCTGGCCAGAGCAGCCAGTTTTTAATCTGTCTTTTGATCTTGGAAGCAGTTACGTGTGGTTAAAAAGTTAGAAACTTCCCCCTGCAGTTTCAATAAAGTACCTTTGCTTCCTCTTAGAATCTTCGGTCGTCAAAACTAATGTAGTGTAGTGATTAAACTCTTGGACTGGGATTGGGAGACAGATGTTCAAAAACTTTCTAAGCCCTGAAAACTCACAGAATTGGGTCAATTACTTTCTCAACTTAATCTTTCCCTGCTTACTACACCCTTGGAGCACTGGTCAGCAGCCCTGTGCAGTGTGACATGAACTCTCTTGGAAAAAAAAAAGGCAAGGGATCACTTGCAAGGACTGTTCTTGGCATCTGATGGATAGAATTGCTCAGATTCACACTGGCTTAAGACTCATTGTAAAGGTCCTATGGAATTGAGATACCACTTTACGCAGTTATCTCTGAGTTCAATGTTACTATCCTGAGGAAGTGGACAGGATCCCAGGAGTTGTTAATGTGTCCACCTGCATTTTAGATCCATGCCCTTTTCTTGATTGAGAGAAGGCTGATCCTACTAGCTCTGAAAGAGGCAAGAGTTTGCCCCCTTCTGAAGAAGCCATTGCTTGATCCAAAAGACCTGGACAAATTTTTAGGAAAGATTGACTAGAAGGTAGTCAGCTTGCAGTTCTAAAGTGTCCTGAGAAAGCAGCAACATCACTGGTGGTGAGAAATATTTTTACCTAGTTTCTCTTTTCGTCTTTTGGGTTGTATGGGAGCTTTCAAAAAAAATGCAAAAGAGGTGTGCCGTTTCTTTTGACCCCCTGAAGTCCTGTTATGTTGCCTCATCGTGGTGATGATGGGTGTTCTTGGAAGGGATGAAAGAACATTAGATTTGTATGCCAAGATTATATGTTTCCTAGCGTGAAGGTCATCCCTGGGACCCAGTCAAGGCAAGCAGCTATCTGCACTGGGCAGCAGCAACATAGGAAGATGCTGGAGGCAATTGGTCACTTCAGTGAAAACAACAAAGGCACCATTCATATGGCGTGATAGAAAGCAGAGGCAACCATTCCTGTATTTGATTAAGAAAACCACATGGACAGACAATATAAAGAAATATAAAGTGCTGCATATTTTTATTTAATGTATTTGTATTTCACCTTTATTATTTTTACAAATAACTCAAGCCAACTAACACAGGGATCCTCAACTGCCAGGCCACAGCCCACTACCAGGCCTTGAGCCTTTTGAAACTGGGCGGTGGAAGTGGGCAAGCATGTACATGCATCCTCACTTGCGTGAGTAGTGGACAAGCATATGAGGAACCATTCCCCTCCTCCCCTGCCCCCCGCTGGCCTGCAAAGCCGAAAAGGTTGGGGAAACTCTGGACTAACATATCCAACACACCTTCCTCCTCTTCTTTCACAACAACAATAAATTCTGTGAGGTGTGTTGAGCTGAGAGAGAATGACTCACCCAAAGTCACTCAGCTGGTTTCCATGGCTCAGATGGGACTTGAACTCACAGTGTCCTGCTTTCTAGCCTGGTGCCTTGACCAATAGACCAAACTAGCCTCTCAGGTTAGATGGCATTCAACATGCTACCGAGGAAGACCTGAAGAGCATCTCTAGATTTTCTGGCACAATTTGATTCGAACCTTTCATGAATCTTGTTGCTTGGCATATTTTTGTAGATATCCCATCAATCCCCATAGTAAGTTTGCATTACAGTGAGTTATGGTAGGCTTTTCTTAGGCATGAAATCCTGTATTATTTTAAGATAAGTGCACATACACATGTATTCAAGGACAAGATATAAATATGAAACACAACAGTAAAATCAGTGCAATTAAAACTGAAACTATTTATAATTAAAATCAATTAGCAACTCCAACCTTGGTTAAAGAGGTATCTTTTGCCATGTCCTAAATACTGAAATAATGGGAGGTCACATCCATCACCTTGAGATAATTATCCAAAGCCTTGAAGCAAGACAGGAGAAGTGAATCCTGCATAGCAAGATAGCTAAGTTCTAGAAGAGAGTAACTGAACAGGTTCATAGGGGAAGAGGCAGCCACAGAAATAGCCATTTAGAGATCAACTCCCATATTTAAATTGTGTTCGGTAGGGAATTGGCAGACAGACCAGCCCTTTCAGAACAGGAATCATAATTTCTGGACCTTGTGCCAGTCAGCAGCCTGGCTGCCACATACTCTGTAATTTCCTGAGCACCAATTAAAATAAAGAAATCGACACATTTTTCACCAATTGTAATTTCACAGAACCCTTTTAAGGATACCCTTTGTATTACAAAGTGCTTATATGGAAATCACTGCACTGTGTAATCAACTTGTAGCCAAGCTCTTTATTCACACTTTAACAAAGCAAAGTACAGGATGCAGTTCTGATTCTTTCCTTCTACCCAATAATCATCCATCATTTCTAAGATTCTGGGTCAGCAGGAAAGAATAAGCAGGGGTTAAAAAAAACAGATAGCTCTGGTGCAGAGGGAGAGGTTCCCTTGGACAAATTTAACATGTTTAACATGTCAAAAGGAATGGAGGGGTACAATTGTGAGCATCAATGTGAAGTCCAGTTGTTTTTTTTCCTCTGGACATTCCAGGAAGACAAAGGGGAGTTCAAAACTGCATCAGCACCCCTGTCTATGTAAAGTGATCAGTTGCATCAGCCAAACAGCCCTTTCGCCTTCTTCCTTTTAGTCTTGACAACAGGCATTTGTGCTTTCTGGGCTTGGGAAGATGGGACCTGGGAAGAAGAGGCACTGATCAGAATTAGTAGGTCAACCAGCCAATCCAAATAAAGAGGAGTAAAATCAACCAAATGTAACCAAATAAGATTTCATCGTTTTACATTGACTTCCACAGCTGAGACGGAGAATGTGTCGTTTCTCTGGAATGTAAATAGCAATCAACACCAAGCAGTGGTGGTAGGTAAGACTAGTAATATCAATGGCACCCACACATTTCATACACAAAGATGCCTCCACGGGGTTAGAACTTCACATACATAAGCAATAGAAGAGATTACTACTGATTCTTTCAAGAGGGCTCTTGAAAGAGGATTAAGAAGCAGAGTTGATCTCATCAGGGAAAGAGGATATATGGTTCTCCAAGTCACGACTAACCCTTAGAGGACCCCCTTCCTATATGTATCTAGTGATCAGGGACCCACCGTTGCTTCTTCCAAATGCTGTGCAGATGACAATTGAGTCTCTGTCTTTTCTTCCACCACTGGCAAATCTACCGGCTTTTCTGTAGGGTCCTGGGAAGCAGCATTGTTAAGGGATCCAGAGTCTTCTGATTCTGTCAAAGGAAGAAGATAACAAATGGTGGTATGGGGCAATATAGACTAGTGCCTTGGTTAAAGTATCAAGAATATAGACATTATAACCAGGTAAGTTATCAAGAATGGTACTTCAAATGAATGTTGGAAATGCAAATATAAAGAAGGGACTTTCTCTTATTTACGGTAGATAAAGCAAAGAAATATTATAACATTCTAAAGCAAAGGGTTCATATTCTAATACAGATGATTCTTAAAGTCAATATAAAGATAAAATCAGAAATTTTTCTTTTGGATTTAATGGAAAAAGACTTGGAAAAAATTTGGAACTTTGATGTTATTTATGTATGTTGACAGCAGCAAAATTACTTTATGTACAAAAATGGAAGGACACTCTGATCCCTACAATGGATGAATGGTTGCAAAAGCTAATGGACTTAGCAGAGATGGCTACTAAATTGACTGCTTTGATAAAAGAAAAAAAATATTTTGGTGGCTTCATATACAGTAGCTGTTAAATAACATTGGAGACAAACATAGTGCCTTGTGGCAACACACAATAGCCAAAATGCAGAGGGAGATTCATTTATTGTGCTTTTGAGATCATCTCCACAAGTGTGAAATGCAGGGTCCTCATGCCAGCACTATCAGTGGTCAAGAGATCAACACACCCCCATCTCTCTTTTGCAGTAGGTCAACTGCAAAACTATGGTAGATTCTGTCCCAGTATTATCAGAACCAAGTCTGGGAAGGGTTGAGATAATGAGAGTCTTGCTCTCAACAAGTGTAAAAACAGAGGTATCTTAAGACTTAAGAGGAAGCAGAGAGGCTTCGTGCAGAGTTATCCTTAACCTTTTAATTTCCAGGCTACTCCCTCAAGACAGAATGGACCAACTTGCCACAGGACAACTCACTGCAAGACAATTCAACAATTCAATTTAATTGTTTAAAATTATTGAAAAACGTTTCAAATTTTGTTGTTCACATTTCACCAAGAACTGAGCTTGAATAGAACGAGACATTTTTAAAGTTAAATCGCAAAAGCTGCATTGCAAAATCCATAGCAATGTGGAACTACTAATAGTATATTTGCATTCCGATTCATACACTGGTTCCGGTGATGAAAATCAAGCCTGGCTGCTTTCAAACATATACCAAATAAAATCCTTAAGCATCCTAACCAAGACTGTACATCACACGGACAAGCCTAAACTGTAAAATAGCAAAAGCAAGAAAGATCTGGAGACATACACACACGGCAACAAAATATTGTCAGAGGGAACTTCATGGTAGACGAAGTTGAAAGCCATCAAAGCAGTAATTATAGTGGTTTAAGTGAAGACAAGCAGCTTGGTGGGCTCCACTGTTTGTAATTACAATCATCATAATCTGAAAGAAGTTAAATTAGCTGACCCTGAGCCAGAAGAAATGGTAAGGGAATACAGGAAGGAAAAAACTAGGAGCCTCAAAGGTTGTTTCGTTCTCTTGAAAGATGACTTTCTCTTAGCCAGATGACAGCACAAAATCAACTGAATTAATTTACTTCTGGTCATTTGATATAAGTAGGCTTGCCTTCTAAAGTAGGGGTCTTCAACCTTGGCAACTTTAAGACTTGTGGACTTCAACTCCCAGAATTCCTCAGCCAGATGTCTTCTCTGGCACAAAAGCCCCTGTCCCACTGCACTTACGGATGCAAAGAGGATGTAAAACGTTAAAAAAAGCTTGCCATCCGTTGGAAAACGCTATGCATCCATTGTTGTGCTCATTGCATACGTCTTTCATACACTCTATCCGTCGAGCATCCGTCCACTGAGATTTCATCCGCGCAAGAAGTTTTGAGCTGCACAAAACTTTGTGAACGGATGAACTTTCCGCTGTGTACGATGTAAATCCGTGACATATGAGCAACAAACGTTCTATGTCCGTTTATCATCCATTAAATGTCCACTGTATCCTCTCTGCATCCTCTGGGCATCCTCGCAACTCACATCCGCTGCAGCTGAAAATGGAAAGAGGGAGGAAACAAAAGGTACACAGAACGTCTACACAGCGTTAGTAGCATGGAAATAGAAAGGATGCGTTTGCATCCAATATATATCTGCGCGGCATCCCCTTTCTTTCCTTTAGGCGTACATGATGCATCCGCTTCATCCGCTGTCATCCGCTAGGCTTCCTATGAACATCCGTTTAACATCCCCGCTACATACTACCCACGTCTGTTCTTTTCCGTTCTGTTTATGCAAATTTTTGCCACTTTTTGAAGTGGATGACAACGGATGGAGCCACCTCCGAAATTTTGCTCGTCCGCTGTGTCCTTTATGCATACGTTTTGCATCCGTCGGCCAGTGGGACCTAGCCTTAACTGTTGGGGATGTAATGATAAAATCGGGATGTAATGACAAAATCTAAAGCTAGAGGAACACATTTGTAGACAACAGTCACAGACATGAACTGAATTTGGAAAAGATTCCCAAATAATCCTTAAACTACTTGGAAATTTGTGCTTGATTTTGTACGACTCAACCCAATTAGTGGAACTTTTACAAAAAGTAACTTACACTGTGCAAAGAAGCAAGATGTATTTCATAAAACAGAATATCCTTACAAAAAAAAATCTTCATCTATTCGTATATTTTTGGCCACCTTTGCTTTGCTGGCTGAGGAATTCTGGGAATTGAAGTTCACAAGTCTTAAAGTTGCCAAGGTTGGAGACCGCTATTCTAAAGGGATGATGATGGCAGAGCAGACACACCCTTCCCACAATGGATCCACTCACCTGCCTGGTGCCGTTTGCAAGCAGCTCTGGCTTGTTGCTGGGTCACTACCAAATAGAGCGATTTTAGGTTAGAAGTGAACAAGCATCCATCTCCCAGGCAGCAGACTTGGGGCAAAGTCTGAAAAACAAAAGAGGAGATAGTGTGCAGGGTGGAGGCTACAAACGGGATTATAGAACACAGGAAATAAGCGCACTACATTTCACCTAAAAAAAATGTGCTTACTGGCAGCATTGCTATAGTACCAGTGTCTATAATATAAAGGGCAATTCAGGAGTGATTTTGCAATACTGTACGTAAAAGGTCAAGATCAGGTACGGGCCCTAATTCCATGGAACACCTGTACTCCGCACGCAATGGGTGCCCTGTTATTTTTCACTTACAAGGAACTTTGGTACCTAGAGGAGGGAATTAGCCTTTGAGGGTGTGCAATCTTTGAAGAGGAGGCTGCCAGTCAAAGTAGAAAAAAAGTGGACCAGAGAATAAAACAGAATATAAAATAGCTTCTTTTGTTTACAGGTAGTCCTTGACTTACAACCACGATTGAACCCAAGATTTCTGTTGCTAAGCGAGACAGTGAAGCGAGTTTTGCCCTGTTTTTACGACTTTTCTTGCCACGGTTGTTTAGTTCATAACATGGCTGTTAAGTGAATCTGGCTTCCCCATTAACTTGTCAGAAGGTTGCAAAAGGCGATCACATGACCCCAGGATGCCGCAACTGTCATAAATATCAGTCAGTTGCTAAGCATCTGAATTTTGACCACTTCCCACTTCTAATATAGAAACAGTACTAAAAGCTTATCTCGGAAGTGCCTCGCTCCTCCGTTTTCAGGAAGAGGACTGTTGTGTTGAGAGCAGGAGTTTTATAATGCCTTGGTAAGGCCATCCTTGGAACTCTGCATCAAGTTTTGGTCGCCACAATATCAAAAAGATGTTGAGACTCTAGAACAGGGATGTCAAACTCGATTTAATTGAGGGCCACATAAGGGTTTTGTTTGACCTTGGGGAGCCAGGGTGGGCGTGGATAGGGTAGGAGTGGCCAGTTCGATGTCATTCGTGTCGGGGGTGCCTGTGGTGGCCTGAGCGGTCTGCCAGCAAAAATGGACTCCCAAGCAAGCTCCCTTTTCGGCTGCCATAGCCTCCTGCAACCCTTTGCTAGTGAAAACAGAGCTCAGGAGCCAGTTTTCGCTGGCAGAATCACTGTGGGGCAGTCCTTTGCTGTTTCCAGGGTGGTTCTGCGGGCCAGATCCAAGTACCCCGTAGGCCAGATCTGGCCCCCGGGCCTTGAGTTTGACACACCTACTCTAGAAAGAGTGCAGAAAAGAGCAACAAAGGGACTAGAGGCTAAAATATATGAAGAACGGTTGCAGGAACTGGGTATGCCTAATATAATGAAAAGAAGGACTGGGGAAGACATGGCAGCAGTGTTCCAATATCTCAGGGGCTGCCACAAAGAAGAGGGAGCCAAGCTATTCTCCAAAGCACTTGAGGGCAGGACAAGAAGCAACGGGTGGAAACTAATCAAGGAGAGAAGCAACCTAGAACTAAGGAGAAAGTTACAACTGTCAGTTTCCTGACAGTTAGAACAATTAATCAGTGGAACAACTTGCCTCCAGAAGTTGTAAATGCTCTAACACTGGAAGTTTTTAAAAAGATGTTGGATAACCATTTGTCTGAAATGGCATAGGGCTTCCTGCCTGAGCAGGGTGTTGGACTAGAAGACCTCCGAGGTCCCTTCCAACTCTGTTATTCTATTCTAAGTGCTACACACACACGCACATGCACACACACGCACCCCTCTCCACCAATAAATGCTAAGAAACTGTTTTTCTCCAGCAGGACCAGAAGGGTGAGAACAGGTACTCTGTAGCATCCAGGCACAGGGACCAAGGCCCAAGGTTCACTCCACCCCCACCTCCCCAAATCCTGGACAGAGGGAGCCCAGAATCCTGCTGGCTGCCCACGTTTCAAAGGTTTTCAGGTATAACTCCTCCATGTGCTGCAGCTGCTCCATACTCAAACAGACAGGAGAACAAAGTGTAACAGATAACAGACCAGTCTCTCTGCAAGCACTGAGGCGCTCAAGGCCAGAGTCCAAAGCTTTGCCGGTCACCCACTCCTCCCACTGTAGCTTGCAGAAATAGCACAAGGCTCCTGGCCAATACTATAGGGGACAGCCTAGCATCATGCTGGCAAACCTATGTCAGGTGTGCCAGAAGTGGCATGCAGAGCTATTTCCCCCGGCACACGAGAAGTTCACCCAGAAGAGCGCCACTGCGCATGCACGTGTGCGCCGCCACCTGACAGCTGATTGTTGGGCATCTGGCGTGTATGCACGGGACGGAGGGGGAGTGCACGGGAGGTATGTGCGCATGTGCAGGGAGAATTGCGCATGCATGCACAAAGATGCGAAGTACACAAGGGGGAATCACGCATGCATGTGCAGCCATGCAGTGTGCGAGGGGGAAATCTCACATGCATGCGCAGACATGCAGGGCGTGAGGGAGGTGCACGCATAGGCAGGAGGTGTGGGGGGACCAGCACGAATTGCCTTCTGGGTGCTGGCATGCAAGTGCACGCAAGCGAGCACGCATGCAATTATCAGCATGGGAGCTGAAAAAGGTTAGCCACCACTGGCCCTAGTAGGATGGAGTGGGAGGCGAGAGTGAATCATATACCGGCATTATGATGACTCCTACCTTCGTTCCAGAGCCTCTTAAAGGGGACCAACTTGGCCTCAAGCTTCTCTCTGAACTAAATGTCTGAAAGCACTTTTAGTATTCCTGCTCTCCTGGTCTGGTCCTTTTCAGGATCTTTTAAACTAGAAATCCCCGGTATCTAAACCTGGGACTTTCTGCAATGCCAAGCAGGAGCTCTGATTTTCTGCTACCAGGTGATTCCCCTCCTTGGGTAAAAGAGGCTTTTCCGCTTGAAGTAGAAATGTTTGTTTCTCATCTCCCCTTGAAAGAGATAATTCCAAAAAAGATGACCTGGGCACTCCAGGAAAGAAGGAAGGAAGTGAAGTGAAGATGATTTATACATATACCAACATGCATATATACACCTGTTTGCATACCGTATCCCTTTGGTGTCTGTCCATCACACACAAAGCTACAAAAATAAAAAGGAATGGAAAAACGGTGGGCTAGCTATGTTTCCTTGAATTCCTAAACAAAAATACATAGTACAGATGTATTCAACTTAGCACAATTGAGCTCAAAATTTCTGTCATTAAGTGAGACATTTGTTCAGTGAATTCTGCCTTCCCCATTGACTTTGCTTGTCAGAAGGTTGCAAAAGTTGATCATATGATCCTGGGACATTACAACTGTCATAAATATGAGTCAGTTGCCAAGCATTTGGATTTTGATCACGTGACCATGGGAATGCTGATCATCCTAGGTCCCTTTTGTTGTAACTTTGGTCATTAAATAAGCCGCTGTAAGTCGAGGACTACCTGTACAATAAAGAGGGGAAAATTCATCAGCTAAAATAGGCATGAGTTAAAATTTGCACATTCAAATAATAAAAACAAACCTCAAAAGCTATTTATGACATTGTGAAAGACCACCCAGGGGTATCCTAACCAGCTTTCCTAGGGCAAAGAGTATCACAGACCATTGGAAAAGCTTTGTGGTCCCCTCTTCTTCCAGGTTTCTATCAATTGTGCTCTGGCTGTGGTTAGAACCAAGGAATGGATGAAAGAGGCTACTTTTGATGGAGGCAAGATTGAGAAGAAGCTCTCAAGCCTGGGCAGGCTTGTAAAGGGGAGCAGGATTTATGGAATGGCATGAATGCAAGCCACCTCCAGCTTAATAGATTGTCATCAAGAGTGTGAAATATGCCTAGAAACATATTGATAGCTGATGGAACTGCTTTAACCAGGAAGTAATTCCCTCTAAGTAGAGGCACCTATCAGTAAAGTGGCTGCAGGGGTCTGAACTACTAGGACGTTCTGAGCACTGTTATTTCACTTATTAAATTTATATGCTGTCCATCTAGATAGCCAGAGCGACTTTTGCAACGCAGCTCCATGCAGAGTGGAGTCTTACAAGAACCCAATGAAAAAGTATGTTAGCATATTCTGATCCAGTGACTCCAGAAATGGGCAGTATTTACAACATAAGATTTGCAACGTTAAAAATATAGCGTTATGTCATTAAAAATGCAATGCATTCTGAGTCTTTACCATGCAGCAATATTGACCATGCGGAGAGATAATGTGTCCATTTATATGTCTAGTGATCTTGCCATTTAAATAGGATTTAATTCCTTTTTTAAAAAATTAATAAAAGTTTTAACAAAAGAGCAAAAATCAGTACGAAGTCAAGTAGAATAAGAAAGAAAAAAGAAAAATAAATGAATAAAAAAGAAAGCTAAACTTCAAAAAGAAAAAAGATAGAAGAAAAACAGAAAAGGAAGAAAAAAGATAATGAAAAGTGGTTTCCAATCTTTTCCAGGAGTTATAATTAAAATTGTAGATCGACCTCTTACTCCAAAGCCACATAGGGATTCTCTTATTTTCTTATTCTATTGTATCTAATAATCAAAATCATAAATCATGAGTCTATTTTTTTCTGTGTAATGCAAAATGCCCATAAAGCTGTGATGGCGAACCTATGGCACGTGCCAGAGGTGGTATTCAGCAGGTTCTGACCAGTTCTGGAGAACCGGTTAGTGGAAATTTTGAGTAGTTCGGAGAACCGGCAAATCCCACCTCTGACTGGAGATTTTACAGTATCCTTCCCCTGCCACGCGCACCAAGCCACACCCACAGAACTGATAGTAAAAATTTTTGAATCCCACCACTGGCACGTGTGCTGGAAATGGCATGCAGAGCCACTTTTGCCAGCACATGAGAGGTTACCTGGAAGAGCCCCATTGCGCATGAGTGCATGCCCCTGCCAGCCAGTTGATTGTTGGGTATCTGCCATGCATGCCCATGGGAGATGCATGTGTGGGAGACATGCATGCATGCACAGAGGCATGTGGTGCACAGGGGGGTTGCGTGCACATGTGCAGAGGCTTGTAGTGCGGGGCAGTCGTGTACATGCACAGGGGTGTGGGGGAATCATGCACGCATTGCATCATGGGTGCAGGCACGTGAGTGCGCACACACAGTTTGGCACACAACGTGGAAAAGGTTAGCCATCACTGCCACAAAGTGTTTCCACTCAGCAATAAACAAAGAGAAAATCTCTTTTCTCTCTCAAACAGATCAATTTAGCCATCTCAGCTAGTTCTGTCATCTTCACTTCTTTATAGGTGTTGCGAAGTCTTTCCTCTTTGGGCATACAATAATTTTACTGTACTTGTCATATATCAAAAAAAAGTTCCATGACTTCTTCCAACTGTTTTTTAGTCTCGAGGAAAAGTTATGATTTCAGTTGTACATTAATGTTTAACATCCTCTGACTCAGTGTAGTCATTTGAACCCCAAGTCTTCAAGCTTTTTTATATGTCCACCAAGCTTGATAAAATGACCCTTTTGGTTGTTCCCATTTCCAAAATAGTTCTCAAGTATCCTTTTACATTCTAGATAATTTTTCGGGTGTCATACAGCAGAATGGCACATCATTTTTAAAAGTTCTCTTTTACGCTTTAACATATTTCAAGTCTTTCAATCACTTATTTTCCCATTGTTCCATCTGAAATAAAAGCATCGTTCTAGGAAAAACATTCATTTTTATCACAGAAATTCTTCTCAACAATGACCACTGTAACTTCTCTGACCTTAGCATGAGTTTTTAAACTTCATTCCATGTCTTAACATACTTATGTAGCACCAAATTCTTCAAAGAGAATAGAAACATCAGTGGGAAAAACTTAAAAGGATCCTTCAAAGCCAGGACATCCACCAATTTCCTTAACTTTGTTTTCAATCTGTTCTTCACATAATTTTCTCATCTTGTTTTATATCTCTGTTCAATATTTAAAGAAGCAAAATAAGCAAGAGAGGAGACAATGGGCATTCTTGTTTTGATGCCTTTTGCATCTCATACTGTTTTGTTAGATCTCTGCTAACTATTACAGGTAATCCTCAACTTACAATAATAGTTCATTTTGTGACTGCTTGAAGTTGAAACAGCACTGAAAAAAGTGACTTATGACTGTTTTTCACACTTAAAACCATTGCAGCATGGTCATGTGACCAAAATTCAGCTGCTTGGCAACTGATTCATATTTATGACGGCTGCAGTGCCCCAGGGACATATGATAACCTTTTGTGAACTTCTGACAAGCAAACTCAATGGGAAAGCCAGATTCACTTAGCAACCCATGTTACTAATTGAACAACTGTAGCGGTTCATTTAACAACTGTGGCAAGAAAGTCATAAAAATGGAGCAAAATTCATTTAACAACTGTTATGCTTAGCAACATAAATTTTACGCATAATTATGATTGTAAGTTGAGGATTCCTTGAATTTGTAGTTTCTATGACATATAAATCAGTCTTAACCATTTAATAAAATTCTCTCCAAAGTCCATATCCTCCAAAACTTTGAGCAGGAAAGTCCAGTTCAAACTTTCAAGAGTTTTCTCTTTAAGAAAATCAATGGTGACTTGTTTTTTGTTTTGTTTTTTGTTATGTTGCTAATATTGTCCATTAACTAACTTTGAAATGAAAAACAACATTGATCCTCATGTATAAATTGTTGCAAAATTATTTTCAGCCTCTCAGCCAGAATTGTTAGGATGTCAGACATTAGTGTCTTGTTAAAGTCTTGCCTCTCTTTGGGCCTAATGCTGTATTAGCCTCATCCCATCTCTTTGGCCTTTCTTCTCTGTAAAATAGAGCTCAACATATTTTGTAAAGGCTGTGAATAATCCTCAAAACATTAATAACAAGATCCTGGTAATCCATCTGGTTCAGGTATCTTACCTGTTTTATTTAATCCTTTTTTTATAACTCTGTAATCTTCAGTTATTGTTATAGGTACATCCATAATCATTTTTGATTCCTCTATAATCCTCGGTAGATTTTTTTTTTATTATGCATCTGTTTTCTCCAGATTTGGTTTGATTTGGTTTGAGTCCTTACTGATGGTGTAGTATAAATGCCATGAATCTTTTAAAATAAAATCTTTTGCAAAGCTATTCTTCCTGCTTTTTCTTTCTTGGAAATACTGGGCAGGAAAGCGTTTAAAATATTTAAAATAAAGATTTGAATGAACATTCATTTTCTTAATAGCAATGAGGAACTGGATTGCCACACTTTATTCCACAATTTTCTTTCAATTTCTCAATCTGGTCCTGCAATTATTTAGTGGCTTCCAATCCAAACATTAGATTACGACAGTAATTTTATACTGCATTTATACTATATTTTTAAAAATCCAATTATTAGCCACCCAGAGTCACATTCGTGAAATAGGCGGCCAGATAAATCAATTTAAACAAATCAAGAAATTTTAAACAAAATAAAATAACCAGGCCTGACTTTGTTCATCTTTTTTTGGCAGGCCATCAACTAACATCAATTAGATTATGTTACCTACTGAGATAAAACCTGCCTGAGCATCATAAAAGTTGCTTTATTTCTCCCGTTAGTTTAGATTTAGTCACACTTAGTGCAGATTCAATTAATGTCATGGAAAACACAAGCCTGGAATAATAATCATCAGAAGTAAAATATAGTCTTTTCCTCTTGATCTTCAGAAAAGACTGCAGCTTCTTTAGCAAAAATAATGCTCATCAATTAGAAATACATTTTTTTGCATGAATCAGTTGCCCCAAATCACTAAATAATGCTTGAAAATACAACACAATATATACCCATACGTACAACTCAATGCTTCAACAATTTCAGGGGGCACTGCCCCATCTCATTTAAATAGCATGGACTGTAAAACAAACCTTTACTAGCACAAAGGATTAGACTCTTCTGCAGGGAGTCAGAAGTAGCTGCTCAGCAAGATAACCCTTTAGCTCTTGGTTACGCTACCACAAGGATCAGAAATAGAGAGAGCTTTGCTCTGAGCCACCGAGGATCAGCTCTCTTGTTGTATCCAGGCTGCAATGACTTGTAAGCTGACAGGTGAATAAACCCCAAAGGTTGGGCAAAAACAGCCAATGGGCAACTGGAGACGCCAGATCAAAGGCAAAAACACAGTCATAACTCAGGGCAAAGTAAACCACAGGGGTCTGGCCCAGAAGAAAAATCATGTACCCGGGTGAGCAATGGGGCATGTCACTGCTGCCTTTCTTTTCCTTGCCATCCATTCAATCATCCTGAGGGATACTGGCAAGGCGTAGGCAGAAATCCCAGAGCATGGCAAACCCCCTCACTCCCACTTTCATAAAGTTGCTATTCTCTATGTTTCCTCAAATCCTCCGTAAAATAACTTGTCACTACATTTCAAAACAGAGTCGAGACATCATTCAGGCCACGAAGATACTGGGCTTCATAATCGAACAAAAAAAGAACTGTATTTGTTTTGGTATTTCTTCTGGAAGGAAAATTGTGTCACTGTGAATGGCGAGGAAGGGGGGGTCTCCGAGTTAAGCATAGTCTTGTTTAGGATTAGGAAATTTCCCTGCATATATTTTGTATGTAGTTCTTTAAGTTGCCTTTAAAAAGGCTCTTGAACAGTTTTTCATATTCAATCATTGTCTATTTTTCACCTGTGGAGCTGCAAGAAACAATTCATTCCATTTTCATTTTGAACTGAAGAGAAACCAGCCACACAGCGTTCACCTCAACAGATGGATCACAACAGGACATACTTGGATTTCTACATATTTTTCACCCAAATATCAATCTCCCTCCCTCCCATTGCTCCTGTTTAAATTCCTTGTGTGTGCAATCATGCTTGGCCAATTAAAAAATTCTATTTACTCCCCTAAACACTAATGTGAGCAGATGTGTTGGTGTTTTATGCACCTCGACACACCTCCTTTATGCAATGGTTTAAACTGCAGTCCCAGAGTTGCAAACTACTGTGGAGTTCTATCACAACATCAATATTCCTGGGTTGATAACAATGAAAATGAATTGAGGTCTTCAAGGACAGATTTACATGTAGAAAATAGTATTCATGTGAACAATGTATGCATATCTGATGGAAGGAGAGTTTTCTTTGCATACCTCAACAAACTTTATAAATGATCCATCTGGAAGCAGCTGGGATAAGATATAGGAGTATATTTAAATTGTCCGAGGACATGCTGGTGCCCTCTGATGCTAATCCAGCTTCAGACTTATAAAAATATGTATCTCAAGGTCTAACCTTTAATAGAAGTGTGAACAATTAAAACAGTCTCTATGAATCAAATGGCAAAACAGGGACAGAGTACACTACCAGGAAAGCTACATTAGTGCTCTTCGTTTTAGCATCTACATTGGGAATTGTATATTTTACTCATATTATTATGTATATAAAGAAAAACAGAAATGATATAAAACATCTTTTCCTTTTCATAGCCACACATAAATTATACATGCTGCATCTCTGCAGTTCGCAAGTCCTGCTTAAGATAGCTAGTGCTTCTTTGGAAAGAAGTGCCAAATTGCAACCACACACTTGCAGTAACCTCTCCACTAACACACCAACAATTAATTCCTGACACAGTAACAGATCACTGATGGCAGCTGCCTCTCTATGGCTTTCAAAAATGGCTCTATCTATTCAGTCCAAAGTTTCCAGCGCCATTTAGGGATTACAGTTGAGGTGAAATGATCAATAAAACTTTGAGTTCTTTAATGTTATCAAGCAGCATTTCTAATTTCCCCTGCATCATAGGTTTCCACTAGAAAGGTAAGGTTTTGCGTGGTAAGGTTTTTTTTCCTTAAGAATCCTCATTGTAGCCCCTCATGAGGGAAGTTAACAAACTGAGGAAATAAGTAAATTCCTTTGCCCAGAGCTGCTGCCATGAGAAGATTGACGTCAGTCCAAGAACTTGCATTTTAGCCAAGCCTGGGGGATGGCAATGCCAGCCGTGCATATTAAAGGGTGCATGTTCTGCCTATGTTATGGCTACATGACAGCAAGGCCAAGTGTGTATCAGAGGATGGCAGTTCAAGGCTGAAAAGAGGAGGAGGAGGAAATTTACCAACCAGGAGCGCAATGGTTTTCAGGGTACCCGGGCAAAGATGAGGAAAGTTCTTGAAAAATCTCTGTTCCCTTTAAGAGATCAAAACAAAACAAAACTAGATTCTAGGCATAGTGTGGTTAGACAAATGGAGAATAAACTAAAGGAGAGACAGACAAACAAAGAGAAAGAATCTGTGGAAAAAGCTTGATCGGTCAATTGTGCTTGCAAGAAGGAAGAATTAGGGCTCAACTTTGGGTTTCTATCACTTGGTAATTCCTGGATGGAGACAGATTAGGCTTCAGGAGGCATAATCTCTAATCTGAATGTCCTGCCAATCCTACCTAGATGCACTCAAATAAGCACTGGGAAGGGAGGTGGGGCATGTGGAAAAATGCCCCCTTTTGTCACAAGCTTTTGAGGCTGATCGTAACATTTAAATACAATCCCTAAAACTAAACCTTGATCCAGATTAAGTCTTGCTTCTGCACCACATTGTTTGGTACAAATTTAAGCAGTGACAAAGGACAAGATCAAATGAGATTAAACAGGATTTCTTAGCCAATGGCTAAGAAAGATTGCTGAGAGTCCTCATCCCAAGCAGATCATATGTAGGCTACATTCTTCCTCTTCTCCCCGTCCCCATCTATATTCTCCATGAGATGCAAGATCATTTTTGTTTGTTCTCTCTGGATTTTCAGTGTTAGAGGTCAATGAAACCATCCTTTACTTTAAAAAAAAAGTTTTAAAAATTTCCTTAAGTTTAGGTTCTTAAAAACAGTTGTAGGTCATTCAAGTATTCTTGTTTGGGTTTTAATTTTCTCTTTGGAGCTAGATCTTTGGCAGGATAACAGTGTTTACCTCGATAAACCTATGTTACAGATTTGTAACAAGGCTGCCATGAGGAAATAACATTGGATCCAGGTTACTTAGATTCCGAGCTGGTCACGAATGCATCAACAAAACAGTGAAGGACAAAGAAACATCATTTAAAGATTTCCCATACCAAACATTTTTTTTAAAGGTAAGAAATCTGGTAGCAACTGTGGATAAAAATTGTTACAAGGAATCTGGATATTATCTTCAGCTACACCAAGGCAATGTCCTTAGTTTATACCATACCAATGCTCAACCAGAGGAAATACCTTTTGGAAATTAAAACAAGTGGACAGGCATAAATAGCTGAGATAGAAAGTAACCAATGTTACTTTCTATTCCACAATTGGACATTTTATGGCCCACGAGCCACATCCAGCCCACAGTCTGTCACAGTCTAATAGTAGACTGGCTTGACGGGGTGTGGATGGGGCATTGGCGGCAGAGGTGGGACATCAGCAGTGGCCATCAGTGGTGATGGCCTTCCACCACAGTTCCAGTTTCTCATATGGCCCCTTGGGAAAATTAATTGCCTACCCTTGCAGTATATGCTACTTGAAAAATTATTGCCTTGTACTTCATCTACAGGCCTGAGCATCTTCCTTGGTTCATTATCTATCAAATGGATGTTCTGGTGTAGCAGAAACATTGCTCCAAAGGTGATTTGTTCAAACTCTTCCTTTGACTTATACTCTCTATTGGAGAGTTCTCCTCAACTCTTCAGAAGTTTTGGGTAATGACTCCTGCTATCCCAGCCAGCATAGCTGTTGGCAAGAGAGGGCAGATGGTATAATTGAAAAATAGTACATAATGAGGATTACAGGTTGAGAGAGGTATGGTTCAAATGTTGAGGGAACATGTTACATCCATCTGGTGGACAAGCAATTCTAAGTCACTTGCAAACATTGTGTGAGGGCAGGCGGTCTCCCTGACTGTTTACCCAAGCACTCAATATCCAGAAATCCCATTTAACTATCAGCATTTATACAAGAGAATTTTCTAAGCAGAGATGGAGTGCAGCAGACAGAAGCAGCTTTTGCCAAAGGAATGTTTAAACAGGTATGCTTAGTGGCAGTGATGGAGCACTCCCACTTTTTAAAATTGGTATAACTATGAAATGGTGGGATATTCAGGTTTATTGTAGAGCTGGAAGGGTGTTAGAGATCATATAATCCAATTCTCCGTCAATGCAGGTCTTTGCATCTCTGACTGATGGCTGTCCAGCTCCTGAACATCCCGAGCAAAGGAGAGCTCACTACTTCATATGGTTGTTTGTTTCATTAACTGCAGTCAAGAAGTTTCTCTTGACAGTTGATCTGCTATTATATCTTCCCTCAGTCTTCTCTTCTACAGGGGAAGCATACCCAGGTCCTTTGATCATTCTTCAAAGGCTGTGGTTTCCAGATTCCCTTAACCCCCTCATACAAGTCATTAATGAAAAGGATGAGTGGCACAGTGCTAGGCCAGAGCCTGGGTGCCCTCCATTTGATACTTCCCTCTAAACTGAACTGGAAGCACTTGATGTGCACTCTGGACATTTGACAAAAAAAGGCCTGGTCTGTATTCTCTGTCTGTTCTAGGTTCCTTGTAAACTCCCACAACTATCACTTTTATTTTTCCTTTTATTCTTACTCAAACATACTCTTTTTCCTGCATTTTTTTTAAATTTACATAGAGTGCAACACCTCTACCTGGTCTGTTCCTGTTAAATAAACCAAACATGCCGATTGTGAGTTTTAGCTGCTAGGTTTCAGTGATGCCTATCATATCACATTTGCCTTCTTGAGTTGAGATTTTTAGTTCCCCTGTTTATTTCCTACACTGTGCATAGGGATAGAAATGCATTAGTGACAGCACCTGGTCAACTTTATCTGTGTTGGGAAGAGCCAGACCTAATTAATACTTGAATGGGAGGCCACATTCAAAATATTCATGAACTGGCAGAGACATGGGTAACAAGGTCAGCCAATGGGAGCTGAATTGAGGACTGAGACTGGAAGGAGTCTGGGTGTGGCTCAGCTCTGTGCTCAGCTCTGAAGGAACAAAACTTATCTGAACTGTTTAAAGTGAAACCAAACTCTCTCTGCTCTGAGCTCTGAAGCTGCTGCTTGTGTTTTGCTTGTGTTATGTTGGAATAATCTACTATTGATATTGTATATTTTACTCATATTATTATGTATATAAAGAAGTTAATGAATCCTGCTGAATCAATCATCTGTATGTGCTTTCTGGTTTTGAATTTCTGCTGCAAAATCTAACAGCCACCGAGTTGGTTTTAAGGTTGTAGGCAAAAATGAAAAATAAAAACAAATCAGAGAAAAGGTAATGGCAAATCACTTCTGTACTGCTGCCAAGAAAGCTATGTGGATGTGTCCATGAAGTCATGAAAGAGACTTTACTTTTATGTGGTAATACTTGAAAAAGTCAAGTCTCTTAGACTACACAATTTCCATCTACAGCTGGTGTTAAGAATTTTTATATTTTGGGCAAAGTGATAATTTTTCATATTTTGGACTGACATTTAAGCAAGCTATTTGCTAACTGTTTAAAAAAAACTTTCATTAATACAATAACAACATGTTCTGCTAGATTTCAGCCTAGAGATAATTGGAGCGCACCATGAACAGGGTCATATGGACATCAAACTTCATTTCCCTCTGAAATCCAAGTCGTAATTTGAACATGAGGATAGGCCAACAATGACTACCGGATAACATGCACTTTGCAGGAAATGATCTAGGAGGGACCACATCCTACTTAGTAAAGTTAACTTATTGTGCTAGAAACTAGATTAATGACATTTATCTGCCCAGGAAGGAATATTTAGAAATAAAGGGATCACTTTGTTGACTAGAAGGCAAGATTAAAGAAAGGTAATTATATCGATGTTTGCATCTTAGTTGACCAAGGGTTGGCCTGCTAGCCAGACCAGCTGAAAGAAAGAAGCGGCCTTTGAAGAAAGCAAATATGGATATCCTTTTGATAAGATTTATAGCTTGCAACTATGGTCCAGGCAACAGGAGGTTCCTCAAAGCTTTTTTGAATTTCTCATTAAGATCAATAAGGTCAGAAAACTGTCTTCGAGAAAACAGTTTTTTTATTACCAGTTGCAATCTTTTCCATACAATATATGGCTATGAGAGGATATATAACCTATTTTAGATCAAGCTAAATTTATTGAGGATCTTGGCAAGGTTTAATGGGCGTTGCTTGTACCCATGACAGCCTAGCCAGAATATGCTCCCAAACATGAGGACTTCTTATGTTACAATGAAATGGATGACAGTAATGAGAACTGGTGAGTTAAAGAAAGCAGGGAATAATTACAGAACAGTCCATATCTTTATTTCATATCTTACAGTATCGACATAAATGTTAATTTATGCTTATCTCCCAAACCTCAATAACCCTTCAGATTTGTTGGAGTAAACTCTGCAGTTCCCCAGCCAGCATGGACAATTCTGGCTGGGAATCAGTGTTTTAGAAGGGTGATGTGTACACTTGCCTAGGTGAAATTCCCAATGAATTTTATAGTCTGCAATGCATGTTGCATTAAGACTCAACTTCAGACAGTAATTTGCTCAAATAAGAATTATTCTATCAAATCTGAAGATCTTTGTCCTACAATAGCTGGAACCCTGAAAGTTAAGGCCCGGTCCCACTGGCCAATGAACTCAAAACGTATGCATAAAGGACACAGCGGACGAGCAAAATTTCGGGGGTGGCTCCATCCGTTGTCATCCGCTCCAGTCAGTCCGCTCAAAAAGTGGCGAAAATTGCATAAACAGAACGGAAAAGAACGGACGTGGGTAGTATGTAGCGGGGATGTTAAACGGATGTTCATAGAAAACCTAGCAGATGGAAGCGGAACACCTCCGAAGGGGTTCCGAGGAAAATGGAAGCGACGCATAGCAGATGAAGCAGATGCATACGTATGCCTAAAGGAAAGAAAGGGATGCCGTGCGATGTATACGGATGCAAACCGTTCACTGCGCATCCTTTTTCTATTCCGTGCTACTAACGCTGTGTAGACTGTTCCGTGTACCTTATTTGTTTCCTCCCTCTTTCCATTTTCAGCTGCAGTGGATTGATTGCGCAGGATGCCCAGAGGATGCAGAGAGGATACAAGCAGACGTTTAATGGATGATAAATGGACATAGAACGTTATGTTGCTCATATGTCACGGATTTACATCGTACACGGCAGAAAGTTCATCCGTTCACAAAGTTTGTGCAGCTCAAAACTTCTTGCGTGGATGAAATCACAGTGGAACGGATCCTCGAAAATAGAGCGAGTATGAAAGACGTATGCAATGAGTACACAACGGAATGGCATTTAGGTTTCCAACGGATGGCAAGCTTTTTTTAACATTTTACATCCTCTTTGCATCCGTTAGTGCAGTGGGACAGGGCCTTTAACCCAACGTCAGATAGAAATGGATGTTACATTACTAATATTAAAAGGCTAGGATGATGTCTCCATGATTATTACAATTTAGGTCTCAAAGCAAACAACAAGTCAGGAATGCAACAGCAAGTTAGTGATGCACAACAGATTTTCTGTGCATCTATGGCCCATTATTATGATGGTATGTATCTTGGCCTCATGACTATCAGGTACTACCTGATCCATTTTTGTTTTTACAACAGAAATACCAGGATTTTTCTGTATGGGAATCATATGTTCTATTATTTGTAACCCCTACTCACAAATTCCTACTCTGTTATCTTTGCTGTGATCAACAGTACCTTAGTTTATAAAATCTAATTCATTTAATTACATTTCCCTTATTTTATTTACATGGTTCCTATCTGCCCATAGCCCATGACCCTGTGCAGATGTATAACAGAAGTTGCATCTCCTCCTTCCACCTCCTCATTTCTAACCTGTCCCTAAAAAGTGCTTTGTGACTAGATGTCAACCAGCACCAGCTAAATTAGAAAGGGGGTGGAAGTTGTGAACCAGGACATACCCAGCATCTTCCACTCTGGCCATGAAGAGATCTCTAGAATCTCTGTTAATAGATTTTGGACAGAGTGTTTTACAGTGCCTCATTGGCAATTTCTTTGAGTCACTTGAACACAACAAGGCTATGGCTATACATGGTCTGCAGCCTAGAAGGGGGCAGGTTTAGGGCAATATTAGCCAAGACAAAATCCCCCAATCCTCTACCTCTGTATAGTTTAATAGAAAGCCAACAACATTTGGGAAGGCTGAATCTGCATTTGGGAGTAGAAAGGGGGAACATATTGGGAAAGAGGGCCAAGGTTCCAGGGACCAAGTCCCGATGTGAGTACAATCTCTAAATCGGTCATTCCCCAGGGGTAAGGCCGGACCCTTTCATTATCACACCAGAGCCTGCCAAGTGGTTACAAATATTTTCCCTAGCAAAACCCGCATTCCCATTTTTTAATATATTTTTAACTGATTAGGGCAGGCTTTGAAATTACAGCCTGGGCTGTGGCTGTGCAACTGTCAGATCTGCCCACATTCCCGTGGACAACCTCAGCACATGTTCCATTGAGGGAGGGCCTGCTTAATAAATCACTCTGTGGCCAGGAGAGTGCTGGGGGGGGAGGAAGCAAGCAGGGGGCCCGAGTACTGGTTCGTGGCTCAGAAGGGTGGGACCCAAGACCCAGGATTGGTAGCATCCATGCCAAGCCAGAGGGAGTGAACTGGAGGAATTGTGGGACCACTGAGGCTTTGAAACAAGAGGCACTCAGCCTAAAGATGTTCTGGTTTCTTCTTAACTACTCTGGGACAATAAAGTGCCCTGGAACCATGGAGAAGACTCTTCCTCTACCTCCTCCTCCTGTTCTAATGCTTCACCTTAACTAAATCCTGCTGAAAAACCCTTGGGCTTGTTTTTTGTTTGCCAATGAAAGAAGAAAAACCTTGAGAATAGATAGAGAAACTGCAGCTCTGTAGAGGTTGTTGGACTATACTATTTTATCTCTGGCTGTAGATGAAGGTTGAAGGAAGATATTCCTCGACTCCCTCGGAGGGAGGCAAGTTCCCATCCCTGTGCTTGATGAAGAAGTCAGCAAGTGGGGACATTAATTTTTATGAGGCCAGCCTTCATACCCCCAATGAAATGGAAGGACAGGCAAACAGCATGCTCTTGCCATGCTCATGCCCGCTCCATGAATCTATTTCCTGGAATGGGCCCTGGGTTGAAGCTGGTGATGGCAGAACCCTGTATTGCAGACTTTAGGATCTCAATCCTTCCTTGATAACAAAGCAGTGGGGTGCTTTAATACTTAATCGTCCCACTTATGTATTCGCATCTTAGGCGCCAAGGATAACCTTTGCGAGTAAAAAAAGGTTGAAGTGCTGGCAGGACCAGTTGCCAAAAAACGAATATGGAAGGATGTCCTCCGAAAGAGGAGAACCAGCAAAACTGATTTAAAAGAACAAATGTGATTCTCTTCGGGGAATGGAGCCGATCTGGCTTTGCTTCGTGCTATGCTTTATCCAAAGTGGTCAGAAGGGTTTGGTCGTCCCAGCTGCTTTCTGCCTGATCCCAAGTCTCAGAGATTTGCCCAACAACAGGAAAGCAGGTCTCAGCTTCCAGGTCATCCCAGGGACCCCACCAAAGAGGAAAGCCCTAGGAGGGTCAAGCAATGGGCTGAGGGGGGGGAAATTGAGGGGTCATAAGCGGGGCAGCCAATGGGGCAAACAGGAAGAAGGCAGCCAGCGGAAGTGGTGTGTGTGTGTGTGTGTGTGTGTGTGTGTGAGACAGGCCAGCGTGGCCAAGTGCTGCANGTGTGTGTGTGTGTGTGTGTGTGTGTGAGACAGGCCAGCGTGGCCAAGTGCTGCACGCAGTGTTTTCCTTTCCCCCCCATAGCCCCAAAGTGTGGAGAGTAAATGTCAGACACATAAAGGCCAGCTCTGTGGAACGGGGAATGCAGGGCTGCTGTCCCTGTGTAACTGCCGCATAATGCATAATCAAGGCAGTCTTTCCCCACTGAGGCACCCACCTAACAACTGACAGTCTATGCTCACTCGGAGACCACAGCAGCCCTGCCCGCTGCTCAATAACCTTTTATTTCCTCTTCGGCCTGTTTTCCACGAATTGGCCTACAATCCTTTCTCACAGCTCTCTGTTAGGAAGAAAGGGGGTGGGGTGGGGGAAACAACATTGTGAAGGCCCCTTGTGGAAATCTTCCCCACCCTCAGATTCCCCCCCTCTCCTCCCTCGGTGCCCTTTTGGCCTGTTTACAAGAGCAATGGAAGCCTTCTTCGTTCTTCTGGATCAGAGCCAAAGGAAAGGTGATGAACAGTGGTGCTATTCTACCAGTTTGACCCGGTTCTGGCGTACTGGTAGTGCTAAAGATCAGCTGAGACCGAACCGGTTCTTTCTGAGGAGTTGCTGTTGGGCCCACCTGCCTGCCTGGGCTCCCCTGCTGACCGTTTGTTCCCTGCTTTTGAAGCGCAGCTGCTTTGCGCGGCACAGCAGATTGCCGTGCGTCAGCTCTTGAAGCTACAGGGATTGCAGGAGGTGAGTAGGAAAGCCTCTGTACATGCGCAAAGTGTGTGTTTGGCATGCGCACATACACAAAGTGTGTCCGTGTGCACGCAAAGCAGGCCTACCAAGCTATGCCCACTGAACTGGTGGTAAACTTCTTTGAAACCCACCACTGGTGATGGAGTTACAGGCACTTGAGAGAAAGGAAACCAAGGATAAGGGAACAGGCCTGTAGTTTGGACGAAGGCCCAAAGCTTAGATGAATGAGTTAAGTTCCTTCTTCTGCCACATTAGTCCTGTGAACTCCAGGTGAGCTTGCTGAATAAAGTTCTGATATTATTTTGTTTTTATTTTCAGTCCTGATGTCAAACTTGTATCTATTTATTCTTTTATACAAAGTTTGTTCTGCTTGCTATATGTAGAATCCAGAAGGCTAATGCTAGTAGATGATGACACCAAGCATATAAATAGGAGCCTCTAATTTTGTGGGGCCTTGTGATGGTACTATTGGTATAAATCTTGCAGCAAAACAGATACCTGGGTTTGTTTCAGGATTAGGTTCCCATCATTGTTCTGTTATTGCTTGAGAAAATTTGCTTCAAGGTGGGTACAACACAGCCAAAAGTTATACAAAATGCTTGCAATATTTGCACTTCAAGAATCCATAAACCCTCAATAATACATTTTCTATAATCATCTGGAAGGAATCAGTCCAGTAGACCAAATGAACATTATTTTGTGGCTACAAAGTTCCAGTAATTTTCACTGTGTTCTTTAAATCTGCCACTTTTCTGACGATTTAAATAACAGTTATGTGATGTCTGAACCATGAAACTATTAAGTGAAAATATGGTATAAGGCAATCGTGATTTGGGACCATGCCTTAATAAGAATGCAAAGAACTGTATTTTTAAACCATTAAGTTAATACTGATGACAAAGTGACTCTTTCCCTCATAACCCCAAAGTATAAAAATATAAATTTTGAAAGACGCTTCCTCTGAAAATCTCACAACGATCCAAAGTTCTGAAGCCTTCATTTTCTCTCAATCTTACTGACACAATTTGACATCTATTTTTTTCTTAATTTTTATTTATAGGTTTGTAATATTTAGATCAGGGGTCCCAAACTGGCGGCCTGAGGGCTGGATGCGTCACACACAGGCCGCACCCACCCTGCCTCCAAAAAGGCAAAAAACAAACTAAATCAGACACCTGATTTAGATCAATCAGAATTAGAGTACACCAAGCACTATTAAGAAAGAAAAAAGAAAAAAAAACATTTTTAAAGCCATTTTTTCTTTGCAGCCTATTTCTATTTCTGACACCTATGTATTTTATATTTCCTTGAGACAATTATCATCATCTTTGCCAGTCATAAAGGGCCAGTCATTCCATTCTTATATAGAACTATTGGAAAGGCAGAGATGGGGCTCACTTCTATTCTGTAATTTTTTTTCCTGAAACTGGGTAACATTCATTCCATCCTTCTAAATTTTTCATTTTGAATTAGAATACTAGTTTTCTAACGTATCTACTTATTGTCTCATATGATGCCAGATATCAGACATTTACACTAAGGTGCTGATTATGAGCATATTGCCAGACCAGACAGCAATTTGACTGGGGTCAGAAATACTTCTGTTGTTAGGCCTTCCAACCATCTGTCCATTTCATCAGCAGCACATAATAGCTGTAGCCAAGAAGATCAGCAGATATAACGCTCATATTGCAAATTATAGGCAGAAACCCCAATTTCAACCCAGTCAGAAATGTTTCTATCAATCTATCAATGGAAAAACTGCAACGAATCAGTCAGTATCTGACAAGGAAGAAACAGTGCAGTTTAACCCAAAGAAATAGCAAGGGAGTTTATGGTGCTGGAATGATAAGACTTTGCTTCCAAGTCCAATTCAAGGTGTTGGTTATCCCCTTTAAAGTTTTTCATGGAATGGGACCATGCTACCTGAGGAACTGTCTCACCCCAATGGGATTGGCCTGCCCCACTGGCAAAAGGCGCATGTTGCAGACCCATTGGTTAAATAACTTTGGCTGGTGGGGTCCTGGAGAAGAGCTTTTTCTGATGTCGTCCCCGCCCATCAGAACATTGTGCTACTGGAGGTGAGATATACCCCCATCCTTTTAATTTTCTGAAAAGGCAACAAAACTTGGCTCTGCCAGTTGGCTTGAGGTCTCGATGGGGTGCTCCACCTAGATAGGGCTAGAGGACTAAGAAAGAAGATCCCACTCCATTTCGTTCCTGCATTGGTTCCTAGTTTTACCTAATCTCAATGTTTTTATATTTTTGTTTTTAATCTGTTGTAAGCCACCCAGAGTCGTTTGATAGTAAGATGGGCAGCATATAAATTTAATTAATTATTGAAAAGCTGGATCAAGAGAACCTTCAAATTTAAATGGGGATCACTTCCCAATACACACACAAGCAATCTTTATTCCAGCTGTTCAGTATTACTATTATTCTCTGAAACAGCTAAAGCCCAAACAGCCACCCAATAGAAAGGGACTGTGAGGCACCAGGCTATCTCTTCCTAAATTCAGCTGCTGCCTAGGTTTGTAGACATCTCCATTTTAAGCTGTTTTTGTAAATCCAGCTCTCTAAAGCATGGGACTTCAAATCATGACGTTCTGTCACACAGATCAATACATCCTGAAACAATCTGATTCCCTGCAAGCACCTCTTTTGTTAGTGCTTGCCATCATTCTCTATCCATTTCATACTGATTAAATAAGTGCAATTGTTTCAAACAGGAAGGCTAAATGTTGCTATGTTGGATTGGTCCTTACTAATGTTTGCTATATTGTCACTCTATCAAATGAAATATCTCTGGGTATTTGATGGCACATGATTTGAGGATGCTAATCATGAGAAGAGGAATCTCTAGAATTCAAAGTTAAAAAAAATGTTTGTGATTGTTGGGGGGATATTATATACCATCAAGTCTATGCTGACTCTTAGCAACCGTACAGATTTTCTCCATCATGATCTATCCTCAAATTAACATTTTAGGTTATTTTATAGGATATTCACTGCTGTTCATATTGAGCCTATCTCACTGCTGGTCATCCTCTTCTCTTTCCTTCAACCTTTCCCAGCATTATAGACTTCCCAAGAAAACTAAATGTTTATATTATGTGTCCAAGATATGATACTTTGAGCCTCATGCGAGAACTCTGGATTTTGTTTGTTTTCCTGGCTCACCATGAATTCTCAGGAGTCTTCTCGAATAGCAAAGGTTCAAAATGTCAATATTTCTTCTATCCTGCTTTTCAAAGTCCAACTTCTGCTTCCATCGATTGTAAAGAAAGGCACTATCTGCATGATACTGATTGTTCTAAGAATAGGTATGTCACATATTTGATTACCTGTTCAAAGGACTTCATCATTATCCTACCATGTGCTAGTCTCTAACATATTATTTTGATTGCTGGATCCTTACTGTTGATAGTTAATCTTAAAAGGAAGAATCTATCTACCATTCCATCACCTTCATTTTTACTTCAAAGACTGCTTGTTGTACCTGTTGTCCTTGGTTTGGTTTTTATATTTTAGGTTAATCCTATTTTTTTCACTGGGCACCTTAATTTAAACTTGTAGATCATTTGCATTTTCAGCTGACAGAGCAGGGGTCCCCAACCACCGGGCCCCGGACCGGTCCGTGAATCATTTTGTACCGGACCGCAAAGAATGAATAATCGTGATTAAAATATATATAAAAATATGTTTTTGCTTCCGGGTATCTTATTTTGAAAGACAACCACTTCCGCCCTCGCCTAACTTCTGCGCTAACTTCCCCGCCTAACTTTGCGGACCGCATTGCTAAAGCTAAGAAGCCCTTTACTTCTTAGGGAAGTAAGAAGTAATTGGGGAAGAATTGATTTTGCCGGTCCTTGAAAAAGTGTTTCTGCATGAAACTGGTCCCTGGTACAAAAAAGGTTGGGGACCCCTGCTCTAATCCAATCTCTCTCAATATATTTTCAGTGCATAGCTTAAATAACTAAGAAGCCTTGTCTCACTCCTTTGCCAACCTGGAGATAAGTCTGTTTTGCCATGTTCCATTCAGACTGTCGTTTCCTGTCCTGTTTTGCATGAGGACAATCAATTATATGTTCTGTGATTCCCATTTTCCTATGGACATTCCACAGCTTGACATAATAAACCCAACCAAAGTAATATTGATTACAATGAAGGGCCTATTGATTTCCTTTTGGTATTACTGGCTTTCTGAATTATTTAGTTTGCCTCAGAAATAATGCCTCATGTTCCTCAGCCTTTTCTCTCTGAATATCTGGCACTTCAGGCTCTAATCTGCATTGGATGATCCTAAGCAATATTTTGCTAGCAGGTGAGATTAAGGACATTGCACAAATTGCTTTGGGATGTAGACTGATCCTTCCAGTCTGTTGGCCATTATGTGTTCTCCACATATTATGGCAGATGGGAAGTGGAGAAAATGTGTTTGTTTGTTTTTTAAATCCAGCCTTAAGGATTTCAAAAGCCTTGCTAGTTATGCCATGTTTAAATAGCCAATCAAATTTTTGGTACTTTGGTGGACAATTTTATCATGGAACCTTCGATACTTTCTGGATATCCTCAGTATCCCAATTCATTCATTATTGCCCGGTAATCTATCTTAGCTGTAAAGGAGAAAAAAAAAATCCTTATCTCTTATCAGGGATTTTCTTCTGTCTTTTACAACATACCATAATTTCCCTTGTCCTTTACTTTGATCCTGTTTTTTATTAGACAGGCTTCATAAGAAAAAAAAAACACTGTTTCTTTTATTATTATTTTTTCTTAATGGACAAAACTCATAATTTCAGGCTTAAAATATGATGACCGTGTTCCAGTTCATAGCCTCTCAGATGAAATTATCTTTTTTATTTTCAGTACCAAACGATGTGCACGTATCAGAATCTGGGTATCTCACCATTAATGCTTTATTTTTCAAAGCAAATGAGCTAGTTGATTTTTATTTTTATCTTATTTTGTTTACTTCCATGCTGTCTGTGCACCTTGTTTCGCTCTTGCCTTCCCTATCATTTCTACTCCGTGTTCTGTTGTCTGTTCAAGAACAGAACACATTTATTGCACAACAACAGCTAAATTTAACTACATCCAGGTATCAGTGGGGAGATTCCTAGTTCTAACTCTATTAAGCAGCTACATGTTGACGTAGAAAATATGTAACCAAATAAACGGACTGGTAAAAAGTACTTCAATTTTTATCAGTTAAATCTTGTTGAACCAAGCTAAGGGTTAACATTGAAGTGAAGCAGTAAATTCATTGGGTTCTAACTCTGATAAGCTAACAATTGTTCTTTTGACTCTTCTTTTAGAGCAGAGGTTTCAAACTCAAGGCCCGTGGGCTGGTCAGATCCGGCCTGTGGGACTGTCCTGGAAAATGTAAGGGGCTGGCCTGCGTCACTTTGGACCGGTCTACCCACACTGCTTTGGCCCAGTTTATCCAATGCAAAGAGGAAACATCAGGCCAGCAGTTTGGGGAGTAGTGTCAAGCTAGTCACGCCTATCCAGTTGGCCACGCACCTCCACTCAAGGTCAACAACAGCCCTGATGCGGCTCTCAGTGTTTGACCTCCCTGTTTTAGAGCATGGTAGGCTCTAGATTTATAGTCGTAATCTTGTGTTTTCTCAGTTCCTACTGAAAATCACAGTGACCTGATCTGCTCTCCCACCTCTGTGAGATAACAAATGGAAGCAAATCTTAATTGTAGAATATCTCTTTTATGCATGGAATATTTCCGCTTCCATTTTTGGCAGCTCACGTTCACAAGCTGTCCACAAAAACAAAACAAAAACCTGTACAATGCAGATTCTTACTTTCATATAGGAATGCATCCATGCTAACGCAGCCAGGCTACTGTGAAGAGAGGCCCAAAGTACACTACTTGTAACAAACTGATAGCAGGGAGGAGGATTGTAGTCTTGCTCTTCACCCCTAAAGAAAGAGCCATTCATGCACAGTACTATGCCACGCAGAGCCTACAAAGCCATTAAAAATGGAGGGGAGTGCATATACATGGTGGGGAAGACAGAGAGTGGGTTTCTTCCGTGCTGGATAAGGAGAGAAAGCAAAAAGGTAAATAAGTGCCTGGGAGGACGCAGTGGAAAGAAAATACACTGCAGAGCAGTTGGTGGAATCTGTCCTGTCTGAGCTAGGAGAGACACCTTTGATCCTATTACCCACCATGAGTCACTTTGGAAACCACACAGTGTTAATAGGAGCCAAGGGCAGCTCCCAGAGAGAAGAGCACCAGAGCAAGTCTCTTGTACTTCTCCAGGAACAGTACAGGAAAGACAGTATTAGCAACTCCAACCTTTAGGAATTCCCATCCACTATATTGACAGTTGCCAGAGTATGAAAAGAGTTATTGATCACTGCTTCCAAAGGCAGGGAGGGTTGTGCGACATCATACTGACTATGCTAGTTATACTCACCATAATTAGACAGGGCTTTGATCTCATTTGTTTTTCTAGTGCCCCAATCTAGGATTTTCCCCGGAAGTTGAAAATGCAAACTAGCTATCACTTCAAAGGTATTTCAGACTCCTTTATATATGATGCAAGGATTGGGGACAAATATCCAAGGTCAAAAACCTCTTATAGAGTACGTGTGTCAAGAGCCATTACAGGTAATGTGACAAAATCCCAGAAAGGGGATTTTTCCTGCATTAAAGTGAACTCTGCACTTCCCACTTGTTTTGAGCTGTGGTAACAGACCACACCTGGTCTGGTACATGTCTTACTATAGAGAAGAGTATTTGAAGGAAAAGCTGCTCAAATTTCCCTGCTCCAGGAAACACCACAAAACGTAACCTTCGAAATGCATTCTTTGATTTTTCTTAATGAGCTGTAAAAATTAATCAATGGAACAAGGCTATAATTTGACACAAGCGGGGTCTGAAACACTGCTATTATGTATTTCCAGCCGTTTCTCATTTACTGCCCAAGTCAGGAAAAGCCCTGTTTACAAGGAACACAGGAATAATGTTATGTGTTTTTCTCAGCCGCACAGCATGAGCCTTCACTAGTGGCACAGAAATCTAAGAAGCTGACAGCAAACCAGAAGCCACAAGGATGGGCCAGGCAACAGCCAGTACACCTTTTGTCAGGGTTAAGCGAGACAATGCAGACCGAAAATACAAAGGATTGCAACAAAGCCAACCCAGTTATAAGGCTTATGAAGGAATCCAGGTGCATTTGGAAACAAAGTGGGCACAGTTGCCAGGAGAGGAGGTCGGGATGAAGGTTTTGAGGTTCTGAGTGAAGATAAGACACTCAAGTCTCCATCAGTGCTGGATAGGCCTAGGAACAGCACAGGAAAGAGAAAGCATGAAGGAACAGCATCCCACCTTGAGGAAGTGGTATGTGCCCAGATAAGTCTCCACTGAGTCAAGAGCCTCAGCTACCACCACAAAAACAGGGAAGGAGAACAAGGCTTAATCAGAGAAGTAGATGTCTGCCTGCAAGTTTCTTGGGATAGTCCTTACTTACTGCTTCCAAGGCTTCTTCCCAGGAAGCATTTGATCTATAAATCTGGACACCAAATTTTCCCAGAGGAACAATCTATTCATCCAGCATTGAACCATATGTCTTTGGAAAACTGTTAAAAGAGAAATATTATCCAAAGCACCTGGCAGCCATTGTTAGGGAGAGTGCACGGTCTAGTCATGCGGATGCTTGCCTGACTGCCTGGAGAATGGCAGTGAACAGGCATTTGATTCCCAGCTACTAGAGAGGTGAGGCATTATAGTAATAGCAATAGCACTTAGACTTATATACCACTTCATAGTGCTTTACAGCCCTCTCTAAGCTGCTTACAGAGTCAGCATATGGCCCCAAATAATTTGGGTCCTCATTTTACCCACCTCGGAAGGATGGAAAGCTGAGTCAACCTTGTGCCTGGTGAGATTCAAACTGCCAAATTGTAGGCAGCTGGCTGCAGTAGAAGTAGCTTACAGTACTGCATGCTAACTACTGTGCCACTGAGGCTTTTATTATGTGGGCAATACCTGCCCATCTGCCTGGTCTCTTGCATTTTGATTTAATATTCTGTTAAAGAGGAAATGGTAGATCAAGAGTTGCACAACTGTCTCATTCACCAATCTGAGAGGCAGGTCTCTCTGCCTCCATTTCCCCATTTAGTTTAGGCTCCCAGACACCTGCTGCTACAACTCCTCTTATCTGGATTCTGTTAGCTAGTATGTTTTATCGTGGGCAGCATAACACTCCCTAAGCAAAACCTATGTAACAACAGAGGTGATGTAAAAAAGCCTGAATGAAAGTGTAAATTGAGCAGATCCCTGTGATGCCAACAAGTTATTTTTCAAATAACCACATGAAAAAGAAGCTGATTTTCCTGAAAAAAAAATCTGAGAAGCACAAATGCTTTCGAATTGATTGCTGTGGGGGAAACCTCTTAAAAAACGCTTCTTACTTTATATTCCCATAGATTTTTCTCCTGGAAAAAAGTGATTTATTTTTTTTTCCCTGCACAAAAGTTTGGATTATTTTGATGGCAGAGGCAACCGTGGGTTTTGATTTATAATTATTACTTCAAGTCACCGTCCTGAATCAGAAAAGATGCTCTTAGAAGATCTTTACAGTATTGCTTATACTTAATACATTTTGTAATGAAAATAAGGCCACCAAGAAATACTGATAATACAAAAGGGACATATGGAGAATCTACAGAAGACAAAAGGTGAGATGCAAATTGATTGAACTGCAGAATCTGTAAAATGCATCTCCAGAAAGTACATTTTTCAACACTGAACAGCCTTGCTTCAAAATGGACAAGCAAAAAATCCAGTCAAAAAATAAGGTGGCATAAGGTACCAGACAGTGTCAACTAAGCGGAAACTGTATGGAATGAGATTTACAAACATGGCACAAGTTCCATGATGGAGTTATTTAGCAGCCAGGAACTAGGAATTTGGAAGCTTGATCCTGATATTATTACACAGTCCTCCATGACTGATGACCTCCTGTCTTCTTCTCCTGCCTCTCAGACGTTGTCATTGCACAATGACCTGAATTATTCAGGTTTCTAACCACAAAGGTGATAATATGGCGCCTCAGAGTAGAATCACTCCTCAAATTCAACTTCTTTTCCCCAAGAAGGCAAAGTTAATTTTATGAAACTTTAAAAAAAAAAAGTAATTGCAATAAATAGCCTTGGTGGCACCAACTCAGCCTAGTCTTCATCAAGCTTGTGGAAGTTTGTTCCCAAAGAGAAGGCAGCTAGCTCCCCCTGGTGGGAACCACCACAATTAATACAATTAACAAGGCACCCTTGATCAGGGGGCCCAAATCAAGCTACTGTGTGGTTTCTAGAAAATGTTGCCCTCTTTATAAATGACACAGTTTAAAAGTTACCCTAGAATGAAATGAGAACTCTGGAAGTATTTAGATGTGTGGGGAAATCAAGCCCTGACAGGATACCTGTATGTGTTTTCGGGAAATAGTTGTCCGAAATATCTGAAGTGTTCTCCAAATCCCAAATGTTAATGAACGTTAATGAAAATGATCATAGGAATAAAAGTAAGGATCTCCCAAAGCCCCTGGCAGCTGGGATACAGATCTTTTGGGGACAGGCATAAACGTAAGAGGTAATTGGAAAGGTTATTGTGGGGATCATACAAACAGGCCAAATGAAGAAATGTTACTTGTTTGGTGATAATGAAATGATTTCAGACAGTGAGCCTATAGGGGCACCTTTCATCACCTGCACGAAAAAAATTCCCTTCAGAAAGAAGAAGAAGAAGAAAACAAACCGGGGAAAGAAAGAAAAAAACACAAGAAAGTGAAAAATTCCTTGGCATTTCGAGCCTAAAAATATCCGTGGCCTGGTGGTTAGCTGGGAGGTGACAGCCCTCTGAATTTGTCAAGCAAAGGCTTTCACAGCTTCCACGTGCCGCAGCTGGAATGCCAAATATATAGTCAAGCCCCTACCCATCAAAGCCGTCTGCCTGGAGTCAGTCCTGGGCAGCAGGCACTGTGGGTTTGGCTGACAGAGGCACTGAGAGCATTTCATAAAGATGGATGCTGAAGGAAGAGAAACACACACACACACACACACACACACAAATCTTAATTATGGCCTCAAAGGTCATGTGGTAGGGAGGTCATGGATTGGACACAAGATACCTGCCCTTCCGTGAGGGATCCTGGTCTGCTCCAAGCTCTCTTTCTTATCACCTCATGTTGTGCGCTAGGGTGGGGATGTTTGGTTTGGCAGGAGGCCAACCTGGCCCTGCATTCCAGGGCACTGTACAACCAGTCAGAGCTAAAAACTGCTTCAGCCAACAAAGCCAGCAGCGGCTGGGTCCAGGGAAACAATGAGGAAGTGACACTTTGGGAGAAGCCTGGCAGCGGAAGAGGGAGGGTTAAGCTCCAGGCTGAGTGGTGCTCGGAAGAATCGATGTTGGAGCCCTCTCCCTCACAAAACCATAGATTAAACACGCAATTTTCAGAGCACACACATGGAAATGATATTGATACAGCTTGATGTGATATGGTCACAGAAGAAAAAGGGCAGCCAAGAGAATGAGTAAGCCACACGTTCTGAAATTTTAAAAACCCAAGCTGTAAAATAGCACCACTTTAAAATAAAGACACCCTAAGCATCCTAGAACTGATCGATGGCAGTTTTCAATAGACCAGGCTTTGCATTTGTGATCTCACTTATCGTCAGAAGAGTCTTAAGTCTTCTTCCGTGAAAAATAAAACACAGAACTCTCAGGAATTTTGGCCTTCTTGCCTACTACTAGCCTAATCTTATTACACAGAGTCTTCTCAACCTGGAGAGGACTATCAAAGGCTATCCAATCCAACAATGGGCAAAAGCTCTGGCCTGTATCTGGAAGCTTTCATCTCACTTCAACCACTTTTTAAACTTATGATTACCAATTATTCCTCCCTCTCTTACAACTCCATAATACTGTATGCATTCTTCTTAATCCACTGATTACTTCTTCAAAGGCTTTAATGCGAAAACGGACTGCTGATAGATTCTCCAATGACTCCAGAGATGGGTTTTTCAAAGACATCCAAGTTCACTTGTATTCCTTCCCATGAAGCAGATGAACTGACCTTGGTATCAATCACGGGAAATTAAACGCACTGAAAATAGAGTTGTTCTTTCAGCACTCACCCTTGTTTGGGGGAAGAGTGCCCCTATGTTATACTGGGAAGGCCTCTCGGTCTCCAGTGCCAATTTTCCTCAAATTCCTGGGGTGGTTTTCCCTTTCGTTTCCTGCCAGACGGTGATGCAGTCCCTGAAGAAGTATTACGGCAGTCACTAAATCGTGGCCATAATCCCAAACTGACAGCCCTCAAGACTGTGAGATGGGGAGAGCCACAACAGATCAGTGCACCAAACAAACAGAGCACCATGCTACTGTGAAATTGTGTATTACATGCCTGTCCCCAGCAGTGGGATGATCTTGTCAAGACTATGGGCAGCATAATCTCTGGCACAGGGCAAGGGTGCCCTGGCTCTGGGTTCATCGCCAGGTGAGGGGACATATAGGGCTCAGGTTTCAAAAGATGCTCAAACACCTGCCTCTAATAAAACACTCATTGTCATGGGAAGTCTCTTGGGCAAAGAAGAATATTTTTTCACTGAGCAAAAAGGGGTGAAAAGGATATATTACCTATCCAATCCCTGATTTACATTTTGTGGTATCACAATATCCTAATATATAGGTTAGGGCACTATCACGACTGTGGTTCCAACTTTTAGGACTATATTTGTAGAACTAAATGTGAGACCTCCGAGCTAGGTTGCAAAAGGAAAGACGCTTCAGTTGCATTCCTTAAATGTATCATCATTTCTGTGGTCCTTGCTAAGAGCTAAGTGTTTTATGATTCCTACAAGTGAATGAGTTCACTTGTAGGAATCAAAATCATCACTTGTTGATTAAACTACTCGACAGATGAACCAAATGAGGCTGAGAAGTAGCACGTTACTTATTATCACCTTCAGAGCTGACACATGTACTCAAATTTCCTGAACTCAATCTCAAAACCAGCTCTCACACATTGGTTTTCAACGGAGATCTCATTCATTCATTCATTCATTCATTCATTCATTCATTCATTCATTCATTCATATGAATATGGCTTGGCCCTAACTAATATACCCAGATAGACCGAGGAAGGAAATGCATCTTCCAAAGGATTAGGATTCTTGCAACAACATCAATAGTCTTTTGGCATGCCCAAGATGCAGGAAGCATTTTAAGATGGCAGGTATACATTCACAAAATATGTAAAGGGAACACAACAAGAATTTCCTATACAGGACTTTCTTCATGTTGGAAAATTGGTAGGTGCACAATTACAAAGAGACACATATTTGCATATACACTAAGGAAGCTACCAGTAATGGCAGGGAAGTACTATAAGCCATTAATATATTTCACAGACTTCAGTGGTGATTTTTGGTCCCTACTGTTTCAACTAAACACTTTGGGGATGTGGCTGGCATTTATTTTATTTACACATAGTCCTCAATTTACAACAGTTCATTTAGTGACCGTTCAAAGTTGCAACGGCACTGAACAATATGACTTATGACAATTTTTCAGTTACAACCTTTGCAGCATCCCCATGATCATATGATCAAAATTCTAAGGCAACTGACTCATATTTATGACTGTTGCAGTGTCCCAGGGTCATGTGATCACCTTTTGCCACCTCCTGGTAAGCAAAGTCAATGGAAAAGCCAGAATCACTTAACAACCAGGCTACCAACTTATCCACTGCAGTGATTCACCGAACACTTGTGGCAAGAAAGGTTATAAAAGGGGCAAAACTCACTTAACAAATGTTCTCACTTCGCAAGAGAAATGTTGGGCTCAGTTGTGGTTGTAAATTGAAGCACTACCTGTATTTATTTGTTTGTTTGTGTCCTGCCTTCATTATCTTTACAAATAATTCAAGGAACCAAACATATCCAAAGTATCTACTTCCTTCTTCTTTCCCCACAACAACAACCCTGTGAAGTTTGTTGATCTGAAAGAGAGTGTTACTAGCCCAAGGTCACCCGGCCCAATTTCATGGCTAAGATGGGATCAGAGCTCCTGACTCTTCCCGCTTTCCAGCCTGGTGCCTTAACCACTAGACCAAACAGGCTCTCTCAATGGAATGCTCCATTGGAATGCCAAGAGCATTGCTCTTAGCATTCCCTTCCCAGTCTCAATGGGGTTTGCTTAGTAATCAAGATGATGACAGAACCCTGAACTTCTTGCTGGTAACCAAGTCCTGCTGCCAATGCATGCCTCTCCAGCCACTTCTCTAAGGACATTCTTCTTCAAAAACAGATCAACAAAATTACATTAATGCAGGAGATTCCCCAGTGTAGTTCCATAGTTCAGTGCTACTACTATTATTAGCCCTAAGGATTCTTCAATTATTTAAATTGTTTATTGGTAGGCACAATGCAAACATAGCAAAGATCAAGGATTCATACTCCAAAGGAAATATAAGTCATAAAATGCACTTGAGTAGAGAAGCTTGTTTGTACAACCAACAGTCCTTTATATTTCTAACATCAAAGGCAAACACACCTTCAGTATCTCATGTAGAAGAACAACCTTCCACTTCAACTGTACTTAAAAAAAAAAACTAAATAGTTTTAAAGAATGTTTCCATTACATAAAATCAGCTTTAGTGAAGGTGATAAAAACATTTCTAGGGTTCAACATATTCTGCTGGAACTCTTTGTAAATACTATTCAATATTTCTTGCATTTTAAATTGAACATATGCAGCTCTCGTGATATTTTCTGTGATTGTACATTAAGATAAAACAAGCTTTTGTGTCAATAAAATTGTACTCACCAATTGGATGCTTCTTGGCCAAAACAGAGGTTCATCCTCTGATATGTGGAAATCTACTTTGTACTATCTGATCAATCAGCACAACATTATCTCTTCTCTGACTGGCAGAAGCTTCCCAAAGTTGTAAAACTGGGTCTCCTGCTAGTAGATCTAGTAGATCCCTGGATAACAAGTCTGAAGGCGAAGTGTGTGCCTGCACCATCTCTCTCTTATAACTAAGCAATGATCTCTCTCTTATAACTAAGGCCATCATAATGCAGAAACACAGTGCAAATAGTTGAATAGGCTAATAATAAAGAATACAGTAATGAAGAAGAGATTAATCTCCTAGGAGGCCTATATCACAAATATGTATTGAAAAATGTTCAGTCCACCTCCTCATCTTCAAGCTTGTGTAAAGCTTTCTTTTTTTAGTAGACAGAGAATGTTTTCTGAAATATGTTGGACATTTTTGAAATTAAATTTCTCTTTCAAGCTTCCTTGGAGAAGCATCTCTTTTTCGTTACTGGATACATTCTGAGAACTCATATAATTTTCAGAAATGGGAGTTGATATATAGAGACTTTGTTGAAGAACAGTGGAAAGAAACGTATGTAACACCACTGAAACAAGTCTATACGCAAAACAAATACTGAAATATGGATATCAAAAGCCAATGTATATCTTACCTTCAGATTTTTAGATCAACTCACAAGGCAGGAATTTTTTAAAAAATCAAATTTAAAACAGCAGTATATTGAAAGGTTGATAAGCGTGCATTCCTGCAGAGCAGATATTTGAAATTAATATAACTGTAATCTCAGACCTAGCTATAAAGTATAGTGCTTTACCATTCTGATGCCATCTTAGCCTCTCTTCAGCAAATCACCCCTTTTTCAGGAATATATAATAAATAACATGAACTAAACTTGCCACATAAAGGAAAATAACCTAGAACCAGACATCCTTCTCCAGCAAGATCACTAAGAAAATCTCTTATCCCCAATTCTTGGGTGTGGAATCCTCATGTCATTGGACAATATTTGAAAACAACTATGAATGTTTTAAAACTTGATGATGTATCCAAAAATATCATGTCTTGCATAATGCAAGCCATAATATGTCACTGCACGGTTTCATTTACAATAAAATTCAAAGCTAGTTCAGAAGATACAATTCTGGGCGAAGGTCAGACAGACCCAATCTGAAATTCACAAAAAGTCACAGAGATTATTTTATTATAAATCTCATTTATTCTGCCTAACCCATTTCACAAGGCTCGTGTACAGTGTGACATATACTGCACTGGGCTTTCTGAAGAAAAGTCAATAAATATAACCCTGACTGTAGCAATAGACTCCACTTTACATTGCATGCTCTGCTAAACTAAACTAAACACTCTTACTTCTAAGGAACAATTGGCTCTGGATACACTCCAATAAGTTTCTTATATAAACACAAATGAATGCACGCAGTTAGCATGATTTTTTTTTAAATTTCTTTTATTTTCTTTGTTGCTGGTGAACTTTGTTCTTTCCTATCATGTCATAAATAGTTCTGGAGACCTCTGTAGCTTCTGAAATAATTTACAATGCACCAAGTAAGGGATTGATGCCAACAAGATAAAAGGACGTGCACACTTTTTTAGACTGTGTCCTATATTTAGAAAAAAACATCTGTGTACACATGTATACCTTTTTAGTGTTCTTTGGGGAGAAAATTTTCTGGAAGGGAATGCTTAAAAATTGACAGTGAAGAAACTCTGAAAGTAAGACTAACAATACACCGTTTCTCCAACAATACGGCCTCCCCCAATAGGAAGTCCCAGTATGTTTTATAGGCATGAAATGAAATTAAGCCTTGTCCTCCAAATTAAGGCCTATATTAAAACATGTGAAATGGAGGGGGAATGGTGGGGGGGCTTGCTGTTAAGAGGTACTTTTGTTGCACACCCGGATATGGTGCTGCCTGCGTTGACCCTGATACGAAGTGCCCCACCAACGCCGAGGTCAACATCCAAGCAGTCGCCACCCGCCTGCCCAAAGATGCAAGAGGGGGGAATTAAGTCACCCCCAAAAAGACGATCTAGCCATTTTTTCGGGGCACAAAAAAAAAAACCTGGCCTTATTATATGAGAAACACGGTATGAAAGCGCCAAGTTAACTCTGGCTGTTCTATTCCTTAATCTAAGGAGATTCTCAGTCAGCCAGAAGTGCTTTCAAGAGGTATTTCTGGTTTTTCTTTGAAGTTTCACTTCTCATCCAAGAAGCTTCTTCAGCTCAAAGCTGAAGAAGAATACTAGGAATTTGGGTTGTCTAAAAGTACTGAATGGTAATCTATTCAGTTAAATTTATTTTGACTCTACATTTTGGAAAGGATGTGTTAACAGTGCCAAAATCTCCTAAATTATCACTAGAAAGAATTTTGTATGGTCCCAAAGCTATAGATTTTTTAAATAAACAATTTAAGAATACTGTACTACTAAAATACATATTGGTAATGTGCAGGAAATTTTGAACTGAGTTGAGCTATTCAGTTTTAGCAAATCAAATTATGTTAAATATATATCTTAACATGCAATTAATTAAAAATGATCATTTTTGTGTTTATTGAACATGCCAGAGGATGTTTAGCTATCAACTTCATGATGTTGGAAGTGCAGTTTGTCAAACTAGATTCTTATGCACATGTTGGGCTTGTTGCCTCATTTTGATTTAATAGTTGTAGATTTGTTAATATTGGGGTGGAAATAGAAATAAACTTTAAAGGAAAATATGTTATATTGAGGTGTAGATGAAAAAAAATTAAAAAAATAAGTTGAGAAACTTTGGATTTACTGTACAAGGAGTTTAGTCAAACATGCTGTTTTATTTGACAGGAAGAACACTGTGTGTGTATATGTGTGTGTGTGTGTGTGCGTATGAATGATTTAAGATCCTAAAGTGAAGATATGCGCTTACTTTTTAACCAATGAATGTTTATCACTGCATTAAAAACATTGACCAACGCCATTCTGTGTGGTCAATGTTTAACCTACTGCTTAAAAATTAAGTTATATTCATATATTTTCACTTACTTTCTTTTCTTTTAAAGTTTTTCTTGCTGTTTTATTTTTTATCTGTTGTGTTATATTGTTCTAATTTTTTTTAACTAAGGCAATAAACGTATTGGAAAATTAAAACAACCCTGGAAAAACCTGCTTCGTTTGAGCTTGCAAGAAACACGTGACAAATTCAAATTGAAGGAGACTGAATATATTTTTTTAAAATTACCTTTGAATATTGGAAAGAAAGAAATGTTCTCCAGAAATGAACTGAAAGGGCTGCTCCTAAAGGCGGCATTCCAATCGTTCAACTGACCAAGTTGTTATTTAAATTATTCCCAGTAATACTGTACCGTCTATATATGAATATGACCCAAGGTATAAATACTGTGCTACAGAGCAGAGAAAGACTGCAAACACTTCAGAGGGCAGATTAAGTATCCTGTACAAATGAAGATATTGATCCGATACTAAGAAGAACAAAGAGAAACACATGTCCTCTTTATTGTGAAAGAAACACATGTCCTCTTTATCTCCTAAATACCAAAATTGAATCCAAAAACAACATGCACAGTTCTTATCTGATCTTTTGCTATGTGTCAAAATTGCTAATGCACAATCTTCCTAGCCCAGAAGCTTCAAGAACTGCCATTAGGACTGTGAAAGCGCTCAAAAGAGGGATTTTACAAAGCATGCAAATGAGAATGAAGTCCCTTTGCATGAAACATTAAAGTACCTTTTCTTGAAGCTTTAAAGCAGCCACCTCCTTTGGAAAGCTTGTGTAACTGCTTCAAAGTCTATCTTCATCTGTCTGAGCATCTGAGCATTACAACAGATGTGCAAGCCTTCCTGAAGAATGCACCTGATTTACTTTGGGGAGAGGGGTGCATTTTATTATGTAAACATGCTTTGTTAAGCCCATGTCCCACTGCACCAACGGATGCAAAGAGGATGTAAAACGGACAAAAAAGCTTGCCATCTGTTGGGAAAAACGCGATGCATCGTTGTGTACTCATTGCATACGTGTTCAATAACTCTATTCGTCGAGCATCCATCCACTTAGATTTCATCCGCGCAAGAAGTTTTGAGCTGCACAAACTTTTGAACGGATGAACTTCCGCCGCAATTACGCTGTACATCCGTGGCATATACGGGCAACAAACGTTCTATGTCCGTTATCATCCATTAAACGTCCACTGTATCCTTTCGGCATCCTCTGGCCATCCCCTCAACTCACATCCGCTACAGCTGAAAACGGAAGAGGGAGGGAAACGAAAGGTGCACGGAACGTCCACACAGCGTTAGTAGCACGGAAATAGAAAGGATGTAAGCGGATGCATCTCGTATATAAGCATTAAACGGACAAAACGTTTGTGTCTGGGATGGTATCTCGGATATTTTAGGATGTCTGCAGTATGTCTAGAGTATGTAGAAGGACACCTAGCGGAAAACCGATATTTCCTATAAAAAGGGGGAGGAAATCACCTGGATCTCAGTATGAGTCCAGCAGCCGTGGTTGTACAGACCTCTTCACCCTTGGTCTTGCTCTTCCACATCATCCATTGTTCTCCACCATGGATCATCACACAGTCCTTATGGTAGCTGCGATCATTCAACACCCAGAACCAAGCCCTGTTCAGACTGTTTCACCTTTTCTACACAAGAAAAAAGGAGACATTCAAGAGCTCTGTGGGTCCGAGGATGGATCGGGAGAAGAATGGAGTTTGGACTGTAATGACAAGCTGATGGTGGAGCTGAGGAATGAAGACATCATGCATTCAGCACTTCATGAGGATGCCACCAGCCCATGTGGATGAAATTGTACAGCATCTAAGACCCAGGTTGACCAAGCGAGCACCAACCTCCGTCCCAACCTGGACCCTGGATTGAAGGTGGCACTGACCTCTCGGCACTGGCCTCTGGACACACACACAGAAACATCAGGAGGGTGCCACACAACACCATCAGCAAAGTGGTCAGAGAAGTGGTGCAGGCCATCATCGAAGAATAGTGGAGGAGCTCCTCCATTGTCTCACCATGAAGAAGGCTGGAGGAAAGTTGCAGAAACAGTGGTATTAGAGGTGGGAAACTTTCCCCACACCATTGGAGCCATAGATGGGAAGCACGTGACCTGCAAAGCTCCAGCCAACTCAGGGTCCAATTATTACAACTACAAGGCCTTCTTCAGTAATCATCCTCTTTGCCATGGTTTGATGCTGACTACAAGTTCATGTACATCGAGCTTCAGGCAACGGGTCAGCTTCAGATAGCCAGGTATACAACGCCAGTACCTCAGAGCTGGGCTGGAACGCAACCTCATCATGGGTTTCCCCAGATCCAGACCCCCTACCCAATGACACACAAGATGTGCCCAACTTCATTGTGGGGGATGACGCCTTCTCCTCAGAAACCTACCTCATGAAGCCCTACAGTTCCAGATACCTCACCCGTGAAGAGAGGATCTTCAACTACAGGCTGTCCAGGGCAAGACCAGGTGGTGGAGAACGCCTTTGGCACCCTGGCCACAGGTTCCAGGTACTTCTCCACCACCATGCAGCATCACCCCAGGGACTGTGAGGAGCCATCGTGGAAGCTTGCGTGCAATTCTGCACAATCTCATGCGCACCCGCTACCCAGTGTTGGCAGAAACAGGCTTGTGGACTGTCAAGAAAGGAATGGGGACAGGAGCCTGGTGAATGGAGGCAAGGACGAAATTCAATAGACACTGTGGATGTACAAGCCCCAACAGAGCTTCACATGACAGGGAAGAAGAAGCACAACCTACTGAGACACTGGTGCAACTCCGCAGCTGGAGCAGTAGAATGGCAAGACAGGGATGATAGATGGTTAATGGATGCTTCCTTTGAGCCTGTCTCATAACACTGATGAGATTGTGCCATGGTATGTTGAGTGGCCCTACAATGAATAGGGCATTAATAGAAGATTTGTTTATTTTTGAAATGTGTTGATCAATGAATAAATTGTTGTGATACAAAAGGGGCCATATGTGTGGCAGCTGGAGGGTGGACCATACAGTCCCACTATGCTTGCACTGGAGGTTTATCTATCCCAAAACTATCCTAACCTATCCACAACTGTCCTTACCTATCCCACAAGCATGCAAAGGAATTAACCATTTTTTCAAAGTTTTCACCAACACTTTATTAAGTAAAAAAAATGAGCCAAGTGTGTCAAGCAAAGATAACCTTTATTAATAACGTTTTAAGTAAACTGTAGACTTTATTAAAAAAGCAAAATGAACCAAGTAAAGTGTCTTAAGCAAAGATAAAGTAACAGGTAACAACTCAGTCTCTGGCACTATTCTCCAGTCACTCTGATGCATGTCCATTGGTTCTCAGCTGTTAGCGGGCAGGACTGTGGAGATGGGCGTGGGCTGGACTGCTGGTCTGAGGTGCCAGTTGAGGTGCTTGGCCCGAAGAGTACAACAGGAGGATGTTGTATTCAGGAGCTCTCAGAGAGCTGACTCAGTCCGTGAGGCTTGAGAGGCCCTTCTATCAAGTACCTGGATGTCAGGCACAAGACTGATGACAGAATTGTCCGTTTTGACGGGCTTGCTGTTGGGTGTGGAGGAAGGAAAGTGTGTGCGGCTGTCTGCGTCTGCGCTTGGGCGAGGTATGGCGTCTTGTATGTGGTGCGATGAACCTTGGGCCTGGACTGGAAGGGTTGTCTTCTGCTGTGCGCAAGTCGCGTGGTAGTCGTCTTTTAGCCTGGTAGGTTGAGGGGCTGTTTGAACCAAGCCGTGGAAAGGCCCTCACGCAACCTCCACGTGACATCAACCTGGGGTGGAGAGCAGACCTGCACTGTGGTTCGGAGCAAGGTTCAGCTGGCGCCTTTGCAGGGTTGTCAGAAATGCTGTTTATCCTTCTTGCCTTCAGTCACTTTGGTAACTGGGCCTCGGCAGACGTCCCATTGAAGGGTCTGGCTCACCGTAGGTGTATGAAGGGCTTTCCGGTCCGAGGATGGTAATCTGTCTGTGCCGACCAGACTGAAGAGAGAAGTTTGTTGCTGGTCTTGATTGAAAATGTCCCTCGATCTCCAACAGGACAGTGTGGGCTTCTGGCCCTCCAGTCTGCCTCCTCTGCCTGCATTCCGTGAAGCTGGGGGGAAGTGGGGGTGGGGGTGGGTTTGGTCTCTTGGTAGCTGCCGCCTCTGCTTGCTCCATTTGTGACAGGGATCCTCCAATCCTCCCAAGCCATTGGGAGGTGCAAGCTTTTTGCGGGGGGGGTCTCTGCCGTGGGGCCCTCCGAAGACACCTGCCTGGACAGGGCAGCTGCGCCTGTCTGGCTGGAAGTTGGTGGGCTGTCTGAGGGAGAGGGGTTTCACAGGACTGCTCCTCGGTGGTGGACCTCACCTCCAGGAAGCTGGGACTTGGCCCATTTGATGTACATCTCTCCGGTCAGTGAGCTTGACAGCGCCTGCCCGATTTCCTTGAGTTGTAGGCTTGCCATACCAAGGTGTGCATGTGCTTCCACCATCCAGGAGCTACATCTGCCAGTGTACCCTGGCTCTCTGCCTTTGTCTCTCCAAGCCTGCCTGTTTTTCCTTCGGCTGCGCATAGAGTACTGTGGCCCTTTCTCCACAGGTACTCATTTGTTTCCTCAGGCCATTCCAGCACACTCTCCTCATGGTCCTCGGAATACTGTGTGCCTGTTTCCTGCTACTCCCTTCTTCCTTTCACCTTGCCTCTTCCTACCTTCTGGCAGGGGCTTCAGCAGGAGGCCTTCAGGGCTTGAGAGCAGGCTTTTGAGGGCCTTGGGGACTTTGTCCACCACAGCAGCACAGCCAGTAGCAGTAGCAGCACGCACCAGCATGCTTCAAGTCAGTCCAGGGTGTGGCAGAGTAGGCCACAGGCTTTCTCTTCTTCCCTAGACTGACGAACCAGGGTGTTATTCGAAGATGTCTGTGGCAGACATCTTTCCTCATGAATGCTGACTGCTTGCAAGCGCATCTCCTTTTATATCCGCAGAGCTGAGCAATTCATACTCCCGCATGCACAGTGAACGCTTTGCATCCGCTATGCATCCGCTTTTGCTTCCTCATAGGCGTCCGTGATGCATCCGCTCATCCGCTTACGCATCTTGCCCCGGTCCACTAGGCGTCCGCTTCGCAATTCTCCCCCGAAAGCCCTTCGGAGCTGTCATCCACTTCCATCCATTCCATCCACTAGGCTTCCTACAACAATCCGTTTAACATCCCCACTACATACTACCCCCGTCCGTTCCTTTCTGTCTTTTCCATTCCTGTTTATTTGCAAATTTGGGCCACTTTTTGGAGCGGATAACAACAGATGGAGCCACCCCTGAAATTTTGCTCGTCCGCTGTGTCCTTTTTGCATACGTTTTCCATCCGTCGGCCAGTGGGACCTAGCCTTAAAGCACTGAATGTTTTGTCCATCCCTTTCCAGAAATATATTTAATTTCACTGTCTCAAGGGAACAATATTTACAATTCAATTTACCCCTAAATTTGAGATAAACAAAGTGATTTCATATCCCTTCTAGTTAAATTTTAGGAAAACAAATACATCCATTTATAAGGAATCCTGAAGTGAAGGGTTATAGTAGAAATACATCTTAAATACATGTTTAAATTATCCTTCATGCTTTGATTTTCAGTAAGAGTTCTGGCTTCTGATTGTATACCCCCTTCTCACAAAATGACTTCTGAATTTAATTATTGATCTAACTTTTTCAAACTTGACACTACACAATGGACAAGATGTCAGATGGAATTAGTTGCATGTCATGAAAGCTTACGTCTTTTAATAGAATCAGAAAAAGTACAAATTGCCTGATTTTTGTCTTCCTTAAGTTTTTTCCCTCAGCCATTTGCAATAGCATTAGTCAGAGAGAGGTTTACCACATTTGCATAGTAAAAATAAGCAAAGGTCAAATCTGTACTTTGTAGCTTTCACCACTTTTAATTTTATTTCTAAGAGATTTTCCTCCTTTCCCTTCCTCCTCTAGCTCTCCATTGCCACCTGCATAATGGCAATTTTCACTCCACAAAATTTTCAAGTTGTAATGGTTGGGCTTTGCCAATTATCCTTTTATGCTGAATGTTACCATTTAATTGAAGAAGAAACGGTCACTGTTTGAACTAGCAAACTCCTGTATTGTACTTGTAGAATGAAATGCAGAAATCCTAGCTGGGTGAATAAGTGGCTAGTTAGTAAGTAGCATTGCCAGGAAAAAAATAGAAATTATGATGGATTATTAAACAGGCATGAATCAACCATTTTTGCAATGCAAAAGAAGGCATCTTGAGAACTGTATTAAGTTTATTGCTGAAAAGAAAATTACAGATTAGCAGATTTTGGCTGTTATAAATGCTGCTGGCTGACAACATTTAGATAGCAACAGGAATGATAATGTTCAACCATAAATACATTAGCAAAGAAATACATGAAGATAAGTATTACAAATCACCCAACTTAGAAAGGGAATCAGTTTTGGAGAGACTACCTATAAAGGGGTTTCCTTCTGGAGATTTTTCCAAGAAAATCCTGCAGTGGCCCAACTGATGTGAGACATATTTCAGACATACCCTAATCATGGCGATTGCCTTAAACTTTCCAGATAATGTCTCCAGGTTTTGTAATTCTATAAAGACTCTACAGATCTCAATAAAAGACAAAAGCTGAAAGAGCTGTATTATTAAAAGTTATGTACAGAATGATTTCTATTCTATGCCAGGGAGTGAATAATGACTCTATTTGGCTGATGCAAATATTTTTAGTTTGCTCAGCCCAATATATCAGGCTTCGTCTAAGTAAGAGCACAACAGATAAGATCCATCAATGGACTGTTGCAGACTCCATATTTAGCTTGACTTAAAAAGCTAACTAAACATATGAATAAAATGTGTTCTTGTAACAACCAAAACAGCTAAACAAAATTCTGTTCAGGAGCTGCACCAAAACTCAATGCACTCAAGAGTGGGTCTAGAAGAAAATGGACAGAACTCCAGATCAGGCAGTTAAGAACTATGGCACCAGTATTTGCCAAAATCAGAGTATGCTTCGGTCAGAATGATCCAAGACTGGCACATAAAGTTAAAATTTGGACTCAAGAGCCAGCAACAGTATACACAGAATATACAGGAACAGACACAGAATTCAGCAGTACTACAAAATATTATGCACTTCATAAAAGAAGAGCTAATCTGCAGGGAGCAGTGGGTTTTCTAGATACTGCAGTTATAACAATGTGTAGGAGAAGAGTAGGGAGAGATGTAGGGAGGAAGTAAGTGCATCATCAGCTTAGACTCTAGAGTCATTAAGTTCCCACAAACCTCTTCAATTCCATTGACTCTTTTCTGGCACCAATTCACTATTGAGCTTCAGTTGACTAGATTCCTGTGTATAGGCCTGAGAAATAAATCTTTTGGGCTGAAATTTAATGTATGGTCCTGAACCTTTGCGCCTGACACAATGTTCTTTAAACAAACCCGCCCAATCTCAAGACCCCTCCCCCAAGAGATAGTGTGTTCAGTGAACAACTAGGACATGAAGTGAGAATTAACAGTTCAACAAGAGTCAGGTCAGAGCTATAGATAACTAATTAGGGAAAGACTGCCAAGCGTGGTTTCTGGAATTCTTTCCAAGCCCTTTATCAACCATTGTCATAGAAGGGGGCTGTATTTTTTTTTTTGGTATGATGAATCAACATATTGCATTTGCATGTTTTTGCTTCTCCTGACACTGCATCCATGTCTGCATCATGTTCCTCTATAGGTTACATGACCAAAACAGAGGGAGAAATGGAATAGAATGGAACAGTCGGTGACATTCTGTGCCGCTGCCCAGCTGCCTCTCTGTCCTTGGAGCGTAATGAAGGATTTATTTTTGGAATGTTAGTCTATGCAACACCTTGTCTGAACAGGTCCATTTTCAAGCCGTTATTTTTCTTTTGTCAGTTGCTCCTTCCATGGCAAAAATGTGGTCCACTTTGGTTCAATTGAGACTTTTCCTGCTGATGGACAGACAGGAAGACTCCTGAGCTCCTTTACATTATTTTTTTTTCCAACACTCTGTTGGGTTGGGAAGAATGAAAAGCCTGCTGTATCCTAGAAAGCTTCTTTTTATATTGTGAACTACTCATGCAACTTTTTGGTTAAGAGTGTGTATTTGAGTATAAAAATATAATAAATAGACACTCTCATGTTATTAACCATGCTATTCCTAGCATCGGGACAGATTAATATTTTGCACTAAATCAATTATAAAATGAATCTTGAAAAGGTAACGTTTAGCCCACAAGTTTTAGAAATGTGGATAAATAATTTAGTCACTAGTCCCACTGACTCTCTGTTGAATTGCTTCTCTTAATCGTGAATGCTATACTTAGTAAAGCTATTTATTTATTTAATTATTTCATTTAAGTCAAAACCATACTTGAACCATGGCGTGTATTTAGAACATCAAAAAGATCTATTCTCTCAGCTAAAAACGTAGTGGGATGCTAAATGGAAAAGACCACACCAAACAGCAATGCTTTCTCTGCTCCCAAACGATACCTTCCACAACTAGATTACATACAACTTATATGTAACTTGTTTGTACAACTTGTTCTACAAGTTCAGATCCTTAGGTATCTTGACTCCACTATAAAATGCAAAGATTTTCCTGTGTTCAAACATATTCTGCACTCTGTTTTGCATCTTTAGTTTTTATAGAATACCTCAAACCCCTTACTCACTTGGGATGCCATAGTGGAAAAAGTAATCATTGCAAGTCTCAATGATTGCAAGTCTCAGGCAATGAATATGAGACAAGCATGGTTGTGTCTCCATGAAAAGAGAAGCAAGTGCCCAGAAGAACTTTCTTGCATTGAGGTGTTCTTAAGGCCTGAATGTCAGGAGAAAATATATTCATTTTAATCTGGGCAATGGTAAACAAAGAGAACAAGATAAAGCAAGAAGAATTCCTTCTACCTTTACTTACAGTTTGAATCATTGCCATCAAAACACAACATTCCATCTTAGAATTCCTTTTCCTAACATTTTCTTCCTATCAAAATCACATATGACATTACTGTACGCTGTTCTTTGTGGCTTAAAATTAAGTGAAGCATCTCCAGTTTTTCTAACTTTGTCCAAGTATATGCATGTTGAGGGGAGGGTAAAAACCACAATAGGACACAGCCCTGTGCTACTGTGTGCCAGTAAAATGCAGAAAGTTCAGAGGCAGCATCCAAATCACTTCATCCCTTGAATTGGCTAAGAACAGAACAATTTCCCCTCCCAGCCACACCCATTCCATCCTGTCTCCCCCTAGAGAAGCAGCTGCACAAATGGTTGATGTGGAAGGAACACACCAACCACTTGAAAGGAACATGGTATGAAAGCAGAGCCACTCCTCTGCCTCTCTATAAATAGAGAGCTTGATGCCCACCATGGGTTTTCCCTCGATCTTTGTGGCACAGCTTTCTGCCAAACTATCTCCCCCACCCCTTGGCAGTTTATCCCACCATAATCAACTGTTTTCCTGGGGTATTAAAAAGGCAGCGACCCATTTCCACAGCTTGTTCAAAATAGATCTTCAAGGATAGTCCAAAGAGGCTACATGCCTACCTGGATGTACACCTGAATTTTCACCCAAACGATATTCCAACAAAGCCATGAAAAGATCAGAGGCGGAGCTAACTGATCAGTTTTCAGATTCCTTTTCTGTACTACTGTACTAGCAATTACCAAATAGAGGAAGAAAGGAGCAATACTTTTCTTCCATGTCTCAAGCCTGTTCCAGCCAGTCCACCGATTCTTCCTCATTTGACCTGATCATAAGTATTTGACTATGCCACTCAAAGTTCTTTTTCAACATGATGCCATTACTACCTGCCAGTCTCCTTTCAGTTCCCTCGAGCTTAGGACAACTCACCATGGCCAACTTGCCAAGGTCAACTTCTTGCGGTCAACTCACCACAGCCAACTTGTTGTGGCCCACTCCCTGTGACACACGTCATCATGGCCAACTCACTGCGGGATAACCTCACTGTGGGACAATAGTTACACTAATATCGAAGAAATGGTGAAACAGAATAATTAAAGAAAGGCTGCCAAAGCAGGGACAAAATAAAATGTAAGTGACAAAAAGTAAAATTATTTTAAAACTTATTTTAAATAATTAAATTGAATTATTGAGTTGTCCTATGGAAAGTTATCCCACAACAAGTTGGCCATGGCAAGTTGTTCTGCCGTGAGTTGGCTGTGGAGAGTTGGTCATGGCAAGTTGTTCTGCAGTGAGTTGGCTGTGGAGAGTTGGCCATGGCGAGTTGTTCTGCAGTGAGTTGGCTGTGGAGAGTCGGTCATGGCGAGTTGGGTGCAGTGAGTTGTCCTACTCCAGTTTTCAGATGTGTCCTTTCTCCTTTGTTCAATGGACAACCACAGAAGAAGGCAACAAATATTGGACTTGTAATTCTTTTCAGTTCTAGCCATGTAGCTTATTAAAAAACAAAAAGCCAATGGGAATTAACTTCTGAGGGATTAAAGATTCCCCCCCCCCCCCCCCCCCC